>RJWM01018776.1:0-40326 GCA_004363535.1 Dasyprocta punctata
TCTTTTTTCCCCTTTGGTCAATGATACACAATGTTTTAATACTTATATAAGAATATTTCATTCTTTTCTGGCTATGTCCTTACTTTGTACTGGAAATACATGTGAGGTTTTTTTATTTTTTATTTTTTTATTTTTCTGTTTTACAAGCTCTGGCCTCAACTCATCACCAATTCAGCAAAGAGACTTTTTATTATATTTGTGACTTTCACCACGATTCACCATCCATACAAATAGCCTGGTTGCTATAGAAACATAAGTATTAGAAAGTGGGCAGCAAATGGTGGCAGAGAATAAAGACATAAATAAAATGGGAGAAATAAACCAGGGTATAATGAAAGTGGCAATAAAATTTTTATTCTCAGTTACTTAGGAAGACCTTTATGCCTAATATGACCATATCAAGTTTAAACAATTAAAAAGAGAATTCTGAATTTATTTTTTCAGAATTTGGAAACTATCATTATTATTTTTAGGCCTTTCTGAGGTAGAAATGAAAGTACACAGCATTTGGGGCTTTATTATTTGACTAAAATACAAAATTATGATCTGCTCAGCCATATAAGCACCCCATTACATACACTGTTAGTGGTGATCTAGTGTGCCTAATGTCTACAGCAAACATGAATGTAAAATGTCTTAAACTGCATTTCTGTTTATATTTCTACTACATTGGAGAATAATGTGCTGATTGAAGAGAAAATTTATGACTTGGTTGTAGGTATTGAGGACAGTGTGGCTTCAGCTTTGTTTCCGACTACAAAATTCAAGATGTGTAAATATCAGCTTGTCATAGCCAAACATATTATCATACATTTATATTCACTAATGGCCTTAATTAACACAGCAAGTCTTACCTAGCACAAACAAATGGTTAGTCTTTGAAAAAGTACAAACATTAATGAATTCACTTTAATTGCTCTTTCCTGCTGAGGACTGTTAGTGTGTTTCTGCAAATGAGGAGTACTACAGTGAAACAATTATATGTAAAAAAATTCCATATATAAATATTCTCCTCAAACCCTGAAGGCATTATATGAAAACCTAAAAACCTATGTTATGCCAAAAAGTAACCACTCTAGAAAATGTTTAAATTTGATAGTAATGTCACATGGGACAATTCATATTGAGGTATATAATAGTTAAACTATGCAAAGTAGGTAACTAATAGTGTCTATGGTTCACTAGATATTGTTTTAGCAAGTATGCACATGTGCGTGTGTGGACACAAAACCTCATATAATCTACAATTGCTTAGTAAGGTAAGTACTGTAATTATCCTCATTTTTAGCAGAGGCATGGAGAGTTAAAGAAACCTGTAAAGATCTTACAGTTAGAAAGTGATGATGTCAGGATGACGGACCTGCTCGATCTAGAGTCTACCAGTGATGGTGAACCTTTCAGAGCTTCTAATGATAAAACAGCCTGCTATGGCATGGGTACCATAGGTTCACCACCAGTGGTAGTAGACTCATAACCACTTCACTATGTTGCCCTCAAATAGTTTCCTCCCATAGTAAAGAATTTATTTTAGTTTCAGCTAAGAAATAAGCAGGACTCTAGATGCTCCTTGTTCAAATAAACTTATTTTCCCTTTTTCTAATTTCGAATTTGTCATTTTCACATACTAAAGTCGACAAATTTCCTTATATTCAAAAACGACAGGTAAGTCAAAATCATGTGTACACCACAAAGTTCTATCATTTGCTATGCTTTTCTTCGTAAAGAATCCTGCAGGCTCTTATAACATAATTATGCTACTTTCCATTGTGGATGACAGATGGTGTCCACAGTATTGGTGGCATTAATGGGACTGGTGAGAGGTCCTGTAATATCAATGAATCTCTGGCAAACAAGATGAAGAGCCAAAACACATAACCACTCTCTCCACAAGAATATTCTCTTGTCAATACCAGCTGGGGCACATCTAAGTTTGGTGTTATTTATGTAATGAAGTGTTCCTTATTTCTTCATTTCCTCAGCAAAGGAGGAAAAGAGACTCCCATCTTCTTTAGGTTTCTTTAAATAATCAGCATCACATCCACCAAAAAAAGGTAAAGTGTAAGACATACTCATACCTCTCTAAACTAGGATCAGATCTAGTCGGAAAGGTAGGTGTTCTTTTCTCCTCAAAGTTATGTGAGTATGATAAGGATTATGATCTTCCTCAACAGAAACTTACAATGTAGGAGTGATTTGTGTTTCTTCTCTGGTAAGGTACTCAGTCAACTTTCTTTTGGCACATATAGCCAGCTACCTCAAAGCAAGCACTCAACTTAATTTTCCCAGTCTTGCTTACTCTATATTGTGCTTGGCTGTTCCAGATACTAATATTTTCAGGAATAACAGTTGTAGTTCTTAGATTTTAGGATGCTTGCTATAAGGATAAGAATCCTTCTATCCTTCTTAACTGAGTGCCATGAGTAATAATAAATAGATGTGAGACAAGTGGTTCTCAGTGGAATAGATTCATGAAGAAGTAATGGAAATTTGGGAAATGAGTTAGAATTTGAAAGAAATGATCAACCTAATGATTGTTTTTTTGGGAGAGGCCAGGAAATATGACAGTATGAAATTTATAATAACATTAAATAAATGCATGACATTATTACACATTTATCAAAAGAGGGGTAAAGTTTGTATAAAATTGTTTTAGAGGTAACAAGAAAATAAAAACAAAGATTTCATGTTTAAAGTTACCCAGAATATAAAGGAGTCTTATAAGAAAAAGTACATCTTTAGTTAGGACATCAGAAGTGCAAGAAAAAAAATCTCAAATAAAATGTTGTAGTAAAGTAGTATGAACTAACTCAGTGTGAAGTTATATTTGATGCAATCATTATCATTTAGATTATTGGTATCATGTCATGGTTTTCGGCCCAGAGTTTTGGGCTACTTAGCATTTGCCTGGTCATTTAAGTCCTTGAAACACTCTCCACATAAGTTTTAGTATGTCAGACTTCAATGCCCACACCTTTTCTGCTGTCCAGATGACTAAAAAGAGATAATGTTTCACTTACAAGAGCTTTTGAAGTCTTTCTTTTTCAGTCTCCTCCTCATCATGGTTCCACGTGGGCTAGTGGAGTAGAGGCTTCGCGGTAAAGTCCCCATGTTCAGAGAACTCAGGCTGTATGCGCTCATGGAGGTAGGAGAGAACGATGAAGACACCAAAGCTGCTGTAAGAGAGAAAAGACTTGGCACAGAGAATTCGCAGGCAGCATGAGCCTGCCACCCTTGCCAACCAGTAACAATCCAGAAAGACACATATCACGTCAAGCAATGATTAGTAGCTACCAGACAGATAGCAGGCCTCAGGAGCAGTGCTCTAGAATCCCAGAGTGACAAGCATTGTAAGTATTGAGGAGCAGCGGGATCCCTCAGCAGCACATAGGGACACAAAGACTGTGAAATTTGCTTTAGACAAAATACCAAAGGCCAGGGATTTAGCTCAGCAGCACAGGTGTCTGCCTGGCAAGCAAGAGGTCGTGAGTTTGATCCGTGGTACCAAAAAATCCAAACCAAACCAAATCAAACCAAAACATTAAATCAAGTTTTTCCTCCATGAATAACAACTTAATGCTTCAAATACATAATATCATTTTCATAATTTCTGACATGAAGTTCAGAAGTGATCTCACATGCAAAAAAATCTGTACTATTCTGAATTGTTATTTGCTGCACCACCTATAATATTTACATCCTTTCTTAATGACAAATGCTTTCTAATGAAATAAACTTAGGAGAAGTCAGAAATAACATACTACATATTATTAAAAAAAAAAGCACACAACATCCATGAAGTCAAAGATGCAATGAAATAAAGAAGAAAGGACTGAGCAGGATAAACAAAAAAAGCAGGAGGAGATAGCCTGGAACATTACGAGGGCTGTTTGGAGGAGGCGCTTTCGGGAAGGTCAGGGCGGGCGCGCTGCAATGGTCAGGGTGGTGCGGATTATGGTGGTGGCCTGGGTGAAGGCTGCACTGGTTGATGGCCCAGGATTCCCAGGGAAGTTGCCTGTCGCTCCTCTGAATTTTCACTGCCCACATGAAGTGATGATGAGAAATAAGAAAAACACAGAACAAACAAACAAACAAACAAAAAACACACAAAAGGAAAAAGGAAAAAAGTAACTGAATTTCACAAATTAAAAGAACAAGTAACAAAAATGAAAGCTGCTTGCAAAGAAAAAATTTACTTGGCTTTCTCCTTTTCTCAGTGGTCAGCAAAACAGATGATTAACATCAGCAACACGGAAACTTTTCATCTTCCTGAGAATAATGCGTGCATTTCCCCAACCCATTTTTTCTCATTTTAAGATGAATATTGAATCAATTTCTAATCTCCCCTGTGCTTCACAGCAGAGATTAAAAACATTTTTTTAACTTAAAAGTCAGTCTCATAAAGATCTATGGCACACGGTTAGTAATTAAAGATTTGCAAATCCTGGCCAGTTAGGAGCACTTGTTTAGAGAAAAAGAAAAGAAAGAACAATAAATCACATTGGTTCATGATTCCTGTGGCCAACTAGTCCCACTTCGCAATTTATTGCTGTGACATTTTAATTGCACTATGATCCATCACTTGAACTTGATTTTTCTCAACAATAAACCACTTTAATCATCTATCAGTATCAGAATCTTATTTGTATCCTGATTAATAAGGAGAAGATAAAGGTTTCAATATATTATGACTTGTTTTGAGAAAGCATATTTCATTAAAATATTTAATTCTTAAATTACTTCACATGTTTTCATATTCCCTTAAGGTACCATAAAAAATTAATGAGGATTACTTCAAAGTTTTAGTGTCCCTTTTATTTTTTATTGCTTTTCTTTTTAGTTTTTAAAAAGTATACATCATATTTTAATTGTAATTTCAATGTTAAGATTTGATTTTCTAAGCAGTGTTCTGAAATGTGAATCATTTTATACTATGCCTGGTAGAAAGGTTTTCATTAAATAATTCAAAGGAGTTAAAAAAGAACAAATTTTATCGTCTGCTTTTATGATTCTAATGTTAGGTATCTTACATGTGAATTATTTTACAGTAGTCTCTTATATGGACTCAAATACTAAGTATGTATGAAGACGGGGGCCATTTAGATAAAAGTGATAACATCCATGAAATAGGCTTCACTGGCCTTTCCCATGTTCCCTGGAGTGCGACAGTACACGGAACAAAAGCCCTAGAAAGGACATGTCACTGTGGGGAGAGGCAGACCTGCATTTCAGTGCTGTCACAGCCCTTCCTCTCTGTGTGCCCTGGCCCACTACTCAGCTGATTTCAGCCTCAGTTTCCTCACATGTTAACTGGAGGTTAGGAAAGCGTTTACTGAGCAGGGCTGCAGTGAGAGTTATGCACGGAACGAGCTCAGCATGGTGCTGGTCCACAGAATAAAAACAAATGAGCTATGAGTAATAACATTGATTCTGTCTACTGTTCTACCTACAAACCAAAAATAAAGTGCCTTTTAAAGGAAATTGCAGTGTCTCTCACTCAATGAATTTCAATCACTAGACACTCAAATTTTAGGGGATTTGTCAGAAATCTGCAGAAAAACACTTTCAGAGCCACTGTAATTTTATAGTCCTAAATCAATTGGCTGTTTTCTTCCACTGTGCTTTCTGGTTGGATTTCTCTCTCTTTCTCTGTCCTCGCTAAGCCACTGCTGATTTCATGTAGACCGCTGCAATACCTGTGGACTAGGCTCCCTGATTCACACCTGCTTTTGGGTATTTGCAACACAGCCAGGGTGGTTTTTTAAATGCAAGGTTAGATCATGTCACACTTGTTTAAACTGCTTATCATTAAAAAGTTTAATGAGTACAGTTCCTACTCATCTCTTTAGCTCCACGTGTAACACTGTCCTCATCTTCATGTTTCAATCACCCAGGTTTTTTGCCTGTTCTTAGAATAAGTCAGGCCTCCTTTCTGCCCCAGTACCTTGCACTTGTGTGTACGCCAGATGTTTGCAGGGCTGACTGCTTCTCATCAGTCAGGTCTCAGCTCAGGCGCCACCTCCTTAGCTAGGTTGCTGCTGACCTCCCGGAAATAGCTACCTCTCCCACATTATCACATTGCTGTTTTATATTCTTCATGGCACTTAATACTGAAATATGTCTTGTATCTTGCAATATATTTGCAATTATCTTGTAATATATTTGTAATGTTTATCTCTTCATATTAGGATGTACATGCTATAAAAATAAGGAGGTTTTCTGCCTGTTTTGCTCACTAGATATATCCAGCAATTAGAACTGTGCCTGAACTATAATGACTGATGAAGGAATGAATCAATGAATGAATCCAAGAATGAACAAGAATATCCAGAGCATCCACATCAGTACCGTGGCAGCATTTTCCTTTACATAAAAGACTACTCTAGGGAATTCCTTAGTGGATTCTCTTTCATCACTTCCATTCTACTTTGGGGGTATGCAACAATACTCTTTAGCAAGATGCAGCTATTGCTGCATCTGACTAATCTACAATCATAGATGCTCTATCTACTCTTAACAAAGTAATACTTCTGTATTTCAAATGAAGCCAGAATACTGTGAATGAACTTCAGAAGTTAACACCCACCTTTTTGATCAAGTTATTTATTGAGTGTTTTGAAACTCACTGGGCATGTATTAGTAATAGAGAAAGAAATAAAGGAAGAAAGAAAGAGAGAAAGAAAAAGGAGAAAGAAAGAAAGAAAGAAAGAAAGAAAGAAAGAAAGAAAGAAAGAAATATTATTGAGTGCTTATTGTGTGCCTAGCACTGCACCAACTATAAGCAGATTAAGTGTAGTTAAGTGTAGGTGATGGCCTGAAACTGATGGTGGCCTGATCTAGGACAGCAGAGAAGGACAGAACTCAAATCAGAAAGAGCAGTGGGACAGAAGGAAAGGGTCAGTTGGTTTAGGACTATAAACTTTTCCTTGACTTTGAGCTATTATTAGGGACTAAATCCTCACAAATATGAAATAATTAAGAGGCAAAATGTTATAAGATGATGTATGAAAAAAAGATGATGTATGAAATTGCACATCATGTATAATGAATACAAAAGATCTTCAACAAATAATGTAGGACAAAGAGAGTTAGGGTCTATTTGAATGTACCCTCCAAATCTGTTGTGTTTTATAATGATCTATTTACTACTCACATATAAGGTAAGTATTTCAGAAGTTTACTAATAAGATAGTACATTTTTGGGATGCTCTTTTATTCTGTAAAGAACATTCAGAGGCATTCTCTTACTTAATTATGCAACACTGATAACTGACTTCCACTGAGTCCTTTCTATATATATTCCAGACTCTGTGCTAAGTGCTTTTTCATGGATTAGCTCAGCTAATGCTCACAATATTCCGGTGAGGCAGCTCTTATTTTAACCCTTACCATACAGATAAAGAACTTGAGGCACAGGAAACATGTGGCTTGGTTAAGGTCTTGAGTAGAGGAGCCAGAATTAAAGCTCTGGATGTCTGTTCTAGAGTCCCTGCCCTCAGTCACCATGCTACACTGCCTCTTCCTGCAGGTGTACCTAATTCCTCTGTTCCAGAGAAGTAAACACAAAGTTGAAAACACAAGACCTTCTATGTTGTTTGTTGGTGAAATCACTACTGCAGTCCTAAGAGGTATACGACATAGAAGGTTCTGTTTTTATTTCTCCTCTCTGATTGGATCTTTTTGCTCTGCCCAGGACAACTGAGAAAGCCAGTGAAGGAGCTCTGATGTCTTTTCTTGGAGCATACAGAGCGGGTATCCTCCTGGTACTGAACGTATCAAACCTAGTGATTTTGGTCACATTATTTTCTGAAAGTCTCAGTTTTTTTCAATCACAATTATATTTCTCAATGTTCCACAGTAGAAACAATTTTTAATCTTATGGAAAACTCTTTTATTTCCCCTTCTCCCTCCCTTCCTTCTGTTTTTCCTTACTCTTCAGGTGCTGGGGACAGAATTCAGGGCCTTGTGTGTGCCAGGCAAGCACCCTACTATTGAGCTACATCCGCAGCCCTGGAAACTTATTATACTGTAAATGCTTTGCTGCTATCAAAATTTGGGAAATGTATATCTCCACCTACCCATGGTGTTAGAGAAACACTATTCAGGCATCAGAGATCTTGAAAAAACAACCAGAAATTTCTTGTGGATAAAAGGTCAATTATATAAAACATCACTAATACAAAAATAGAAGTTTGAAAATTGCAGACATGAAACAAAACAATGTACTTGTATTATTTTTCCTTCTTCTTCTTTTTTTTTTTTTTTGCAGCACTGGGGATTGAACTCACAACCTCACGCCTGCCAAACAGGCACTTAAGTCACTGAGCTAAACTCCCAGCCCTGGTTTTTTTGAGGCAGGGTTGCACTATGTAGCACAGACTGGCCCTTGTGTTCGTGTTGTAGCCCAAGCCAGCCTCGAACTCACAACGCTCGGCCTACCTCAGCCTCCCGAATGCTGGGATTAAAGGCGTGCGCCACCACGCCCGGCTATTTTTCCTTCTTGACTATGATTTAATTATGATTAGGAGTCAGTATTTGTTTCTTCTTATAAGTGCAAGTCTGATTTTAATGTAAAATGCAGGGGATATGTCTGTGTGCTCATGGAAGATAATGAACTATTTTCAGCAAAAGTTTATGATGGGCTTAGAAGCTAGAGTTACTTTAACTGTCAGCCTCCTACCTCCCAAATACAAATAACATCAGGTTTTCCATAATGAAGAAAAAATGTATTTGGCCATACATTTTAGTATTTAAATTTATTTTTTTCAAACTATCTTCACAAATATATATTTAATATTTTGAGTTGGAAACTATTTATGATTTGTACACAGGGCAAATAAAAGTTAAATTAATGAGGCTGCAAAAAAAAAAAGGCAGCAACATTTTTAAAGGGTCTGTTACACATTTCCAATTCACTGATACCAGAATTTAGCAAGCAAAACACAATGTTGAAAAAGCACTACAGTGCATTCTTATAGCTTCTGTGCTTCACATCCAAAGGCAACTTCAGATTAATTTAGAGGAAACTTAAACAGTTTTAGAAACTTCTCTGCCAGTGTGCAGGAGAGGCCTGCAGGGGATACTGCCGAGAACACTCACATCTCCATGGACTGCACCTTCCCTTAGCTCCTTAGCTTCACTACTCAAATGATGCTGACTCTCCTTTCCTAACCTGCCTATGCAGCATCATTTCTCTACTCCAATGTGTAAAATTAAAATCCGATAAGGGTAACGTTATACTGGAGATTTTCATTAGCTCCAGGGCTGTCTAAATTCCATTTAATTAAAAAAAGGTTGCATCCAGCTGACTCATTCAGTATGAGAATTATCCGCTCCTCTTCCCCCCCCCCCACATTTGTGTAACTGCAGAGAAGTGCAGTGCAGTTTAGATGTGGGAAACACATAATAAAAATGACCTCCTCATAAGCAAAACTTCAGTACTCAAGGACACTATGCTCTCTCTAAATATACAGAAACATGTTGTCTCTTTTTAGACTACATACGCTGATACTAGGGAGGCTTCCTGGAAAGGAATAAATGAGAGAATTTGGCTTAAGGAACAGGAGGACTTGGAATAAAAACCCCACTGGAGAACTTGACTTCATTTGATTTAGGGCTTAAAATCCCTTTACTTATACCAGGTTTTGTTTAAACATGCCCAGGTTGATGGCTTATAAATTCTCAGCAGACATATGCAGCTTCCTCAGTGATCCTTTTTCCTGAATACATGGAGTGAAAAATTCTGATTCTCCTAGGTGAGATGTTTCATCAGAAATATCATTGTGCATCCTAGGAAGTAACCAATCTGGCAAACAGATTAAATACATTGAAAGCCAGCCCTTCATACAATTGGGTCCTCACACTATTTGAAAAGTTTGTAATTAATATCAATTTTGTTTTAAAAAATAAGCTTCACTACTTATTTTGATTATCATTTATATAGATTGGGGATTTAATGCAGGTATTAGGAAGTCAAATCATTTCTCTTCTTGCCTCTCTTACTTTGCACCAGATTTTTTTTTTTTTTAATCAAAGAGTACCAGCCTATTCAAAAGGTAGTTTTTTCAATTTTGGGGTTTCTACTAAATTATGTGTGACTTGGAAAAAGGGATTTGGATGGTGAGGCAGAGTAAACAAAGATAACTTGTTGTTTGGAAAAAAAAAAGATAAATGCAGAATCAAATTCAGTGTGCCACTGCTTTCTAACTCTCTGGATGAAGCAACAACTGTAAGAGCGAGATAAAGAGATTTATCCGGAGAGCTCCTCTCACCATGGTCAGGTCCCTTCAGGGCCAAGCGGGTCTGATGGTGGGGAAGAATCTCAAGCTTGACCTGGTCCGTGGTGTTCGCCAGGAACTGGGTCGCTTCTGCCAGCGTACAGTACTCCATGCTCGTGCCGTCAATGGAGAGGATGTGGTCCCCCACGTGCAGCGCACCGCATCTACGGAAGGAGAAACACAGGACAGTGAAGTGTCTTCCTTTTGGAATACGACTTGCATGTCCTTCATAGAATTTCACACAGTTTTCATTTACTTAAAAAGAAAAAAAAAAAAAAAAGGAAAAGTTTCAGTAGTATGAGAAACACCATCTGTCAAGTTTTAGGCACCTGGAGTGTGCATCGCAATCGCAGTGTAAAATTTTGTGGAAAATATAGAGAAATGCAAAGAAATGTTTTCTCTTGTCCTTGGAATAATACCATCTTAGGGGTCAGCCTGCTGAATACTGAAGAGAAGTGAGCAAGAGAAGAGTCAGAGAAGGAAAATTTTCCCCTTGATTTTTTTTTTCTCCTAGACTTTTCTATAAACACAAGTTGGTAAAAATACTCAGATTCTCAAGCTGTGGCTCACAGAATTGCAATGGGGTCATTTTTATGTGTGAACAGAGTAAGTTGGGGAAATTTAGTTATTACTTCCTTAGAATCCTTTCGTATAAGCCCCCAGATCATCAGTACTTTATTTTTGTGCATGATTTTGTTATTCTGGAGTTAAACAGTTATTAGTACAAAAGCTCTCAATGAGAATGAAAATTATGCAGGAGTTGAGTGAGTAATAAAACCAGGCCTGCATGGTGAGTCAAGGAGAAAGCTGGGGGTGGGGCTAGCTGCTACATCTTGCTGAACTCAAGAGACTGGCTACTGGATGAGTTGAGAAAAGCAAACACAGCAGTCAGCATCCAGACGTACCAGTCAAGTGGACAGCTCCTTAAACTGGTTACCCCCTGTGGAATGGGAAAAAACAGAGGGAGAGAATTAAAGCATCCTGCACCGTTGAGCTGGAGACACCCCTGGATCAATAGCTGCCACTGCTAAATGACTGCACGGAGGGCAGCACAACAGTGGAGCTGTAGACTGACCACACCGGGGCTGCTGCAGGTCCCTGCACCACAGTTGGAGAATGTCCAGGCGGGCTGAGGGTACGTGGGGAATGGGCTGGAAGGTACAGGAGAGACTAGTCATTCGGGTACTTCTAAACATCTCCAGGGTGAATGATCTACTCCTCAAGACAAAAGCATTTCAAGCCATCCTTTCCATCTAAAAATATTATTCCATGTTGATTTACTTGGAGTGCTTCAGTTATGTGAATTGGGGGTTTTCTCACCAGGAGCTGCAGAATAATTTATTAGGTGGGAAGATGGGAAGATATTCTCTCTCTTTCTTTCTCTCTCTCTTTTCTTTCTCTTCCTCTTTTACCTTGCAAGTCTAAAATATTAATTGGGAAAATAAATTTTATTTTTATTGTGACTTTGGAATTGATGTTTTAAGGGAACCCTGAAGGTTGTGAAACTATAATATCAATGTACTATGAGAGTAGCAGGTCTATCTTTAAAGACTGCACTATTTAAAAAATAGTGTTCTATTTATTTAAGAAAAACAGGAATAAAATTTTATGGTAGCAGGATTTAATTGTTAACATTTCAGGAAACCCTATGGCTTCTCTGCATGGGACTTAATAAAGATCAGTTCAGCTATCCTATATCAAGAAGAGACAATTACCCCAGGAGACAGTGAGAAAACTCACTAGGTTACTTTTTTTTTTTTCCTATTGCTAAAGGTCACACCAACATCTGGATAAAGTGACATTACATCATGAGGTGTAACAGAGGTAAATTTTTAAGCCGTAAAACATTGGCATGTTTTCCTAACTGAAATTTATATAAAATAGCAAGAGAGCTGAATTTTCACTATTGTGTGGATATATATGTGCTTGAGTGTATGTATGCATGTGTCTGTATTACCCATGTGTGTGCACACAAATGATTTTTGAACACACCGGTAAGTTTGAAAAGTAGGTACTTTCTATGACACTCACCTGTCTGCAATACTTGCAGATTTGATTTTGTCTATGACAATGACCTGTTTGTTACAGCACATCGAGGTAGTGAGAGCAACTCCAAGGCTGGCACCAGGAGTTTTGGCAACTTCAACTAGCAGCGGTCCGGATGCTGTTGCCACAGAATCTGTCAAAGAACACATTTCAGGAAATAAAACAAATTGGCAAACAGACAAAAGAAAAAGAGAATGCTTAGTCTGATGTTAGCCTGAAATTTAGGCTTTCTTTCACGTATAATCCTCACAGCCAGTGATACCTGAAGTCACCTCTTAGGGTACCTGGTCCACTCAGCTTGCATCATAGCAATACGTTAATCTCTTAAATTAGATTTTGAGCTTCATGCCAGTTGGGGTAATTTCTTATGTCTCTTTATGCCCTCCACACTGCTACCATGCCTCACACATACTAGGTCTCTCAGTAAGTGTTTAAAAATTAATTTAATAAATATCTCACACCTATTACATATAAATAGATAGATGTTAGGGTTGATGAAGGAAGGATAGACTAGAGAAAGGAAGAAAGAAAATGAGGGAAGAATAGAAGAATGAATGGATGAATAATGGATAACCAATGATGGATAGATGAATGATGTCTCTAATTTGTCAAATGGGCATAGGTAAACTACATGGAATTTGTAAGTCCTTGGAACATTCCCAATTCTCGGCTTGCTTTAGCATCATTTCCTGCTCAGGAATGACTTTCGGGAGGCTTTGGTTTTGGCTTGGAACATTCTGCATTCCTTCGACTTCAACTGATCAGTACAGGTACCAGTATAGACATCAGTTCTCTGGAAGCTTTTACAACTCATGATTTGAAAAGATGCTTTTCACATGTGCTCCTAAAGCCTGCATTAGTTCTGTTATAGGACACAGTCTTGCTGTCTTATAATGGTCAATTTGGATTACATCTCTGTCCTTTACCAGATTTTGAGTTTGTTTTGAAGGCAGAGATTATGTTTTGCTGATCACAGAATTCTCAATAACTGCCATAATGATTAGCACACAGGAAATAAGTAATAGTTGTAGAATAAGTGCAAGAACAAATGAGAAAGCTTTTGCTGTCACTTAAAACTCAAAAGAGAGTTGTTACATGGAAAAGAGTCCTGAACATGGAGTGAAAACATTTGTATTTAATTCTTACTTTCACAGCACTTTGCTTTTATCTTATTTTAGACAGTTACTGAAACATTATAAGTCCAATTGCTTACCTGTAAAATGGTATTTTCCACAATGTTTATTACAATCAATGTAATATGTACTTAAAGTATTTTGCTATGTATATAGAATATTATTGAGATATTATGACCTCAAATATTTGAGTCATTCTATTTTTCAAGACTGCACATTGGCCTATATTTTTCTGATTTTCTACTGCTCTGGTGTTAAAAGATTTTATTAATCAATTTTGTTTTTCCACAAGTACATCTTCATCACCAAGGTAACACTCAAGAGACTGTGAACTGGGAAATCTGTTTTTCTGTGGCTAAACCTAAGGTGATATGCACTGATTCATGAAGATGAATGGTCCATGTGAGGGTTATTTTCAGTTTGAGATAAAACAAAGTATTTCCTAAATAAGTTAAAGATGAGAACATATATGCCAACAACATACATATTTCAGTGTGACAGATTCTTACGTCATGTTTCCTAAACAATTGATAATAGTGAAATAACTTAGTCCTAACAGGCAAAGAGATCATTAGAACCTGCATCTTTTCCTATCAACTCCACGGCAGAGTCTCATTAATATCAGCTGTAGGGAACAAAAGGGACTTCGGGTTCTTAGGTGTTAATGGGGTTGTGTATCCCAGAACCTGTGGCTGATTCATCCATTCTAACTCTTTGGTGGCGGCTACTCTCTGGTTTTGTTCACCTTGTTGTATTAGGTGCTCTCGTCTACTGACATCAGTCTAGGGTCTTGAAAACACCTTGCTTTTCTGTCTCCTGTATTTCCTGCTTTGTTTCTGTCCAGCGCCTCATATGATCATGGTGCTGCCCCTGGTCCTCCTTACTCTCATGGTGGAGTCAACAATGAGTGACCCCCATGCTATATGCAATAGTGGTTTACAATTCATCTACCTCGATTGAGTCCCCCAGTAAAGAATTTGGTTAGTTTCCAAAGTCATTGTTTTAGTTGTGCCCATCCCCCAATTCTGACAGATGTCTGCTGCTGAGCCAGGCACAATGTTGGTGACTTTATTTTGCTCATGACTTGCTGTCCTCATCTTGAGCAAGCTCCTGGCAATCTCTACTCCTCTGATCAAACCCTTTATGACCTCTGATCTACCAGGGACTTTTATCACATTATGTTTCTGAAACTTTAAAATGACCAACTTTGTATTTCTCAGACTTCCTCCTATAGTGTTATGGTTTATACATTGTGTCAGCTTGAGAAGTCTAGAAGCTTAATTAAGTAACTCAGTTACCTGTTCACTGTGTCAATTTGAGAAGGTCAGAAGTTTAACTGAGAGACTCAGCAGGGAGCCAGGGTTCTTACTTTGTAAATATCCTCATCCTGTGCAAAGGAAGGCAAGGAGATTTGTGAATGCTGCACCCACCCTGGGGGGGGGGTGTCCTGTGTACTATATAAAGGAGGAGAAGAGGCTTGCTCTTGCTCCTTTTACTCTGGCTGCTCTTGTTCAGCTGCTGCCTTGAAGTGTTGCCCCAGTGCCATGCCACCCTGCCTTGGAGCCAGCTGATTGTGTTCTGAAACCTCCAAAAATTGTAAGCTAAATAAACCTTTCTTTCTTAATTTTGGGTGTCGGATGTTTTGTCCCAGCAATGAGTGAAAAGTAACTAAGACATATAGTATCCTTGGATTTTAATAGGTTTGTGAAATGACAATCGGTTATGTTTTTCCTCATGGTCTGTCATGTCTAAAGGCAAATTTGTTTTGCTTAGCAGATGAATGCAAAACAGTTTTCATGTTAATTATCACTAAATGTCTTGATCTTTTCATTTGTTGCTGCAAATAGAAAATTCCACATCATGAAACTTTATTTTCATTCACAAAATTATATAAATATTTGTATGAAATCACCTTCAGCTATGTGTATAAGGTATAATTGAAACATGAATGAATTTTGTGTTTATACAAGGGTTTCATCCACAATATATGTCAGTATATACATGCAAATTTTCTAAAATCTGAAAAAATTCCAAATCTAAGACACTTTTGGTCTAAGCATTTTGAATAAGGAATACTCAACCTTTATTATGGTTAAGTATCAGAGGTTAAAACAGATATTCTGAAGTTATTCTTTTTTCTTGACCTCCAGATGTGTCAAAACATAGAAACTTATATTTTTGTATAATTCTAGTGATTCAATTATAGAATTAGTATTAACTTTTTCTTTTAGAAAAAGAAGACAGGAACAAGGATATCAAGAAATCGAGGATGAGGGCGCCAGGTCTTTTGTCACCATTGGTTTAGAGGGGAGGAAGATGGCTCAGTTAGTGGAAACTGGAATAGGAGTTTCTCTCTTTCCTATTAAGGCACTAAAAGAACAATCAGTGCAGTACTTTCATTTGGGGAAGCAAATGTGCAATTAATAAATTCTCTTAAAATTTAAAGTAGAAAGCTTCTGAATTTCAAGAGAAGTGAAATTTAATGCCATAGTTCAGGGAAGAGACCATGTGTGTCAGGGCCAGAGGCCTGAAGGTGGTCCTTGCGGTGCCATCAACTTGTCATGTGATTCAACCTAGTGTTTCAGATCTCATTTTCTTCATTTGTAAAATGAAGAGCTATCAGTACAAGCTCCCTCACCCTGACAGTCAATGAACTCACAGAGAAAGAGTGATGTTAGGCAAGTAAGAGACAATTGTCCAGTTAGAGAAAATGACGGAAAGGCAATCAAATTTTAAAAACACACAGAAGCTAGTTGTTCTAGCAAGAAACTCTGAAAGGTCTATCTCCCATGGGGGGTTTATACACAGATCATACCAAATAATATAATGGCTAATGTCCTCAACATATGTTTATAATAGGATGCATAAGAGGTTCCCTGATCAACATTGAGGCAACAAGAGTGAAAAGCAAATCAACGATGGTATCTCCAGAATAGAACAAGCTGGTATGTTGTCTTATTCAAAGACAGATGCTAGAGTAGATGAACTGGTTGCCTCACTTAGGTTTCTAGCAAAAGCTGGATGTTAGACAATTCAAGAAGATTGATGATGGTACGCTGGCATTTTATGCAGGTGTCTAGGACCAAAGAAGAAGAAATAGATTTTTATCCAGATAAAAGGTCACCAGTCCACAGCCTCACAGAAGGACTGCAGGCTAAGACTGTAGGCTTAGTTGCCATTCATGTAACAACATAAATTTTCAAAATGTTTTAATGAATGCAAACTATATACCAGGCACACTGAAAGGTACTGGGAATTTAAAGATGAAAATGTAGTGCCCCTTCTGTTAATCATTGGGCATCCCATGTCAAGAAGCTAGGAGAAAGGTGGAACTATTTGACTGCACTATAAAAATATATTCTCTTAAACTTTCTAGTCATTTTTTTCCCCTTTTCAATTGCAGGACCCATAATACCTGTAATTCTCCCTTCTCTCACCATACCCAGTGAAATATTTAATACTGTATGGTAAAAGTGATTAAAAATGCTGGGTTATCTATTCGGATATGAATTTTGTGTTTCTGAGAACATTCCTTAAACATGCCAGAATTGTCAAAAGATCCACAGAAAGTTGGCTGATGTTTCCTGTCCTTAAAAGCTATAGAAAGGCAATCAATATTGCCAAATAGTGATGACAAATGTCAAAGGAATGGCAGTGGCAGTTGAGCAACATGAACTGGCATGGTTGGGATGAGTTTATTACATGAGACAGAATTTGATCTGAATGTTTTTCAGTGGACTTCATTCTAACTGGTCCTAGGAAAGCAACAAAACTATTTTAGGAAGTACTACTTTCCAGCATTACCCATGTGGTAGTTACTTTCTGCATCACAGAAGGGGATCTGCAAAACGTTGGCATTTAGTTGATCATTATCGTTTTCTGGCAATTGTTTTCCATAATAAATATTTCCCCACAACAACATCAAGAAGCACATACTACCTTATGATATGAAGCTTGTTACCCTAGCTGCTAGCCAATCGCATTCACAGAGGAACTATGAAAAGTAGGACTGCAAAAGCCCTGGCCTTATTCCAAGATGTCTAACAAGATGCATGGGAAAAATAAAAATAAGCAGACAAGGTGGATGAATGGTCAACTCTTATTTAAGAAAATTCAAGAGAAAAAAAATGGAGTTTGTCAAAACGAGGAAAATATACAGAAGAAAAATCAGGAAGAAATAATGAAGTGCCTCCTATCCCTAGACAGATGATTAGTTTATTCTGCTGAAGAGAAGTATGGATGAAAAAGTAGTTCATGGAGACATAAATTATTCATGGTTAAAGACATCTCAGTCATTAAGATATTTACACCACGAGTGAAGCCCTTGCACGCTGTGTTGATTTATGAGCTACATAATTACATGAGATACACTGATGACTGTTTGCATGGGAAACACTCCAGATTTTTTATTTTGTTAATCAGTTTTCCGACTTCTGAGTCCTGCATCGCAATGAGTGTAAGACTTGATTAGAACCTCCTCGAATAGCAGAGCGACCACATGGTAAATCACCTCTGCTTGCTGTACATTCCTTAAGAAAAATTACCTTTTGAGGACTTCATGACTTACCCATTTATTAAAAAGTGATACCTTGGTTCCGGATTGTTTTTGTTTGTGAACAATTTGGTCACAAACAGGAGCATTTGGGAAAATCTGGTTTTGTTTGCGAACTCTGCATTGAAGAACAAACAGAACTCCAGCCATCTTTCTTGAACAGAAAAGAAGTGGCCATCTTTTACAGAACTGTAGACTTAAGTTTGTGAACTGAGGCACTATTGCATTTTAATGAATGATATTCAAGTAATGTTTCTAATAATTTCAACCCTTCTCATATAAGCAAAAATGCCAATGAATTTTGTAGTTTAAAAAAATTGTCATTTCTTGTATTGTTGTGTTTAAAGTACAGTATTTAGGAAATATTCAGATGAAAGTGCACCTTCTATGGTAACATAAGTTCCACCCTAAATCCTAACTTTTCTGGAAGAGTTAAAAGGGACAACAGGAACATTTATTGTACTTCAGGGAGAGGTCAAAGCATGTGACACTCCTAATAAACCCCATACTTGATGGAGTTTGTATAAAGTATTGTTGCTGACTCTAATTCTCTACAGCAGGGTTAACCTGGTAACTTTATTAGATTTGAAATGACTGAAATATAACGATGTATGGAAAATGCATAAACCACAGCTTGTAGCTTGATAAATTTTCATATGCTGAAAATTTGTGTAATCACACTTAGACCTAGAAACAGAACATTATCAGCATCAAAGAATGCTCTCCTCCACATCCCCTTTAAATGACTGCCCCAGCCCCAGTAACTGCCTATTAGCCTGGCTTCTAATAGCATAGGTTAACACTGCTTATTCTTGAACTTTAATGAACACTCAGTTTGGTTTCTTTTGCTTAAAGATGTATATTGTGGTTGTTTTCTATCATTTATTCTCATGGCTGCATATTATTTCAAAGTTGAATATACCATAATTTATTCATTCCACTATTTAGGTATTTTTTTGGTTTTTGACTGTTACAAAAATTGCTGTTATGAACACTTTAGTATGTCTTTAAATAAACATGAGTCTGCATTTCTGTGGGTGGCACAAGGAGGAGTACAAATGTGGGGCTATAGAGTATGCATGTGCTTAGCTTCTATGGCACTTGTCAAAAATTTTTCCAAAAGAATTGTAGGAATTCACTTTCCCACCTGCAAGGAATGAAGAGTTTTAGCTTCTCCACATGTTTTCCACCTCTTGCTGTCATCACTCTTTTCTACCTACCAATTTCAGTGGCATATGTAGTGGTAGTATCATATGATTTCAACTTGCAGTTCCCTGATAACTAAGGTAATTCAGCAATTTTTCATAACCTTACTGGCATTTGAAAATTGCCTTTTGTAGACTGTCTGTTCAAACGTTTTCCCAAACTTTCTCTTAAATTGCCTGGCAATTTAAGAATCAAAAAACAAAACAAAACAAAACAAAAAACAACTATATTCTCATATGAATCATTAGTGATTATATGGTTTGCAAATATATTTTCCCCATATATGGTTTGCCTTTACAGATCTTTAAAGATTGGTGTCTTTTTGATGAAGAGAAATTCTTATTCATTTTTTAATGGTTATAATTCATGTTGTGCTTAAGAAATGTTTGCTCATTTTAAATTTGTGATGAGAGTCTCCTATGCTTTTTGGAGAGTCTTTTTTATTTTTTTATTTTATTTTTAAATTTTTTTTATTTTGAAGAGAATGAAATAAAACAGAATAAAGTCAATAGAGTCAATCAAAACAAAACAATAAACATGGTACATGGTACATAATTTCAAAAAAGATAACATGACATCAATAATGGCTACCATAATGCCTCTTATTATCTTCAAAATGACTGGCAATACAATCAAACATAATAAAATCAAACAAAATAGTACAGAATAAAACGAATAAAAACAAAACAATGGAAGCAATACAGGACTTCAGAACAATAGTATAGCAACAGTGGTTACCATAATTCCTCTTGTTATCTTCTAAGTAGTTGCCTATATCATCAGATATAACACAATCAAACAAATGAAAATAGAATAAAATCACTCAAAATAAAACAATGAAAGCAATGCAGGGCTTCAAAACAAGGTAACAGGAAATCAATAATGGCTACCATAATGTATTTTGTTATCTTTGAAATAGCTATCCATGCCATCAAATATAATAAAATTAGATAAACCGAAACAGAATAAAACCAAACTAAACAGAACAATGAAAACAATATGGGATTGAAATCACAATAATAAATTAACAATGGCCCCTGCCATCCCTTTTTAGACATTTCCTCCCCTTTCACTTTCATAATATGTATTGTGTATTTCGGAACCCACTAACTCCTTTAGTTTTTATACTAGGGAGACAACACGATGTTTACTCATGTGACTGAATCATTTCATCCACGAGAATGATTTCAAGTTGTATCCGTTTACCTACAAGAGCCTTGAGGTTATCTTTCTTTAGAGCTGAGTAGCTTTTCATTGTATAAAAATGCCATGTCTTTGTTGTTCATTCTGCAGTTGATGGGCAAGCTACCCCCACTTCTTTCTGGTTTCCTGTCACATAGAGCATTGTTCTCTCTCCTTTGACTTTCAGTCTGTGAACCCCCTTTCAAGTTAAATGTGTTTCTTGTATAAAGCATATTGATGGATCTTATCTCCTGATCCACTCTGCCTGTGTTTCTTTCATTGGTGAACTGAGGCCATCGACATTAATGGTTATGGTCAACATGCACTGCCTGGTCTCTGCCATGCTATTTTCCTGCTGTTGGCTGCCTACTTTTCCTCTCCATTCAGTTGTCTTCCCCACTCAGTGATACCCCTCTGTCGCTCTTCCTGGAGCTGTGGTCTTTTTTTATCTCTCTCTAGAATGTTCTTCAGTATTCTTGTAGGATTGGTTTGGTGGTCATGAATTCCTTCAGTTGTTCTTTGTCATGGAGGTATCTTGTTTCTCCATTAATTTTGAAAGATAGTTTTACAGGTACATCAATCTAGGTTGGAAGTTGTTTTCTTTCAGGACTTGAAATACTTCACTCCAAGCTCTTCTTGGCTTGATGGTTTGTGTTGTGAAGTCTGTCATGATTCTGATGGGTTTTCCTTTGTAGGACAGGTGATTTGTTTCTTTTCTCTAACAGCTTTTAATACTCTGTTCTTGTGCTGAATTTCTGGGATTTTGATTATTATATGTCTGGGTATAGATTTATCTTGGTTATGGCTATCTGGAGTTCTATATGCTTCACTTACCTGAATGTCACTTCCTTTTCCCATGCTTGGGAAGTATTCTGTTATTATTTCTATAAAGACTTTTAATGTCATTTGTGCTGACCCCTCCTCTTTCACTCACACATTTTCTTCATAAGTTATGTTTCTTAACTGTTGTATTGCTACTTTCAGGTTCCTTGTTGTTTTTAAGAGATCTTTCCTTTCATGATCACAAGCTGCAAACCTGTCTTCAAAGTTGAAAGTCTATCTTCAGTTTCTTTCAAGTGGTTTTGCCAGCTTTCAGTGGAGTTTTTAATTTCTTGAATATCTCTTTGAATCTGTTTCCTGTATTCTCAATCTTTTTTGCATTGTTCATTCAAGGTTTTCCTCATTTTTCTATGCTCCCCCATTTTTTTAAATCTATGTCTTCTTTAGAGATGTCTAGCAATTCTTTTATTATGTTTTTCATTTCTTATTTTACATGAGTTAGTATTTCTATTCTAATTTGCTTCAGTTGCCATGACTGCAGAAATTTCAGATGTGCAACTCTGGATCTTTTCTGTATTTGCATCTCCTGGACTTGTTCTGCTTGGATTGGAGGCCCGAGACCACCTTTTACTTCTTTTTCTTTATATATTCCTGAGTTCTTCTGGACAAGTGGGTACTGGGGTCCCAGGCACTTCCCACATTGGACACAATTTCTCTGAAGCGAGACTGGTTCTTCTAGCCAGTGCTGGCTACGGATATCTGATGGTGGCCATTGGGTGCACAGGTAAGGGCTGTCTGCTGCTTTTCCCAGCCTGTGTTGGCTCCCCAGTGGCTGATGGAGTATGCACGTGGGTGGGGCTGGCCACCACCTCTCTATGTGGAATGGTCACTGGCAGGGTCCTCCACTACCACCCCTGGAGTGTGCATGGGGGCAGGGCGGCCACTACCTCCAGACCAAGCTGGCTATCCACATGGAAACTCCGCGATGGCTGGTAGGATGCATGAGGGCACACAGCTCAGTCCAAGCAATTTCCATGGGTCTGTGCCCAGCTAAGAGCTGCTGGAGGAAGCTGGTAGCAGTTTTGGTTCTGGGCTTATCTGGCTGATTCCAAAAT
This sequence comes from Dasyprocta punctata, assembly GCA_004363535.1. Taxonomy (NCBI): domain Eukaryota; kingdom Metazoa; phylum Chordata; class Mammalia; order Rodentia; family Dasyproctidae; genus Dasyprocta; species Dasyprocta punctata. Next base: position 22,289 of record RJWM01018776.1, read on the forward strand.
GGCTCCTGGTCAACCGCTCTCTTCCACGGGAGGACCAAGTCCTCTACACCCACCACCAGCCAGTGCAGTTTTCCAGGTCTGCCACTCCCTTCCACTGCCACTCCCCTCCAATTCTGCCTGTCTTTTCAGAGGTTTCCAGGGTCGCCAGCCACCATGTCACCTTGATTGTGTGTCCCCAGGTTTCAACAGCTCTTCTCACACAGTGGGTCTGGCTCCTGGTGAAGGTGCCACCAGCCACCGCCTTCTTCTTTGTTTATGTTTTTCTTTTTTACTCTTTCTGTGGGCTTCAGTTCTCACTTTAGATTCTTCCTGGGTCCAGGGGACCCACTTCCTTCCTTCTTATCTCCCCCACGATGCTGTATTCCAGCATCTGGCCTGTATCTCTCAGAGAGGTTGTTTACTCTGCTGCTTACTATTCTGCCATCTTCCCAGAATGAGTCTTTTTTTAAATTTAACTTTACATTTGGCTTGATAAGCCATCTGGAATTGTCTACTACATATTGTGTGGAGTGGGATCCAGTCAAGATATATTTTCTCCACACAGATATAATTTAACAATCATCACTCTCAGAAAAGATCTTTTTTTTCCCCTCACTGCATTGCAATGTCACTAGGTACTCTCTTTGTCTGTCTTGTGTCACTGATGCTTGTCTGATTACATTAGTCTCTTAATAGATCTTGAGATCTGAGAATGGTAGTTCTCTGGTTTTGTTATTCTTCCAGATGGTGTTGACTTTTCTTCACCCTTTGTAGAATTGTGTGTTACTGTTCATATAAGTTAGGGGAAACCACAGCTCAGTAACTAAATAAGGGAGGATTCTGAAGCGCCTGCCAAGGGAATAGTAATATGTGAAATAATCATGTTAGGATTAATGTGACAGGTTTCAGTATTAAATTTGATAGACTGGCATAATTTTTATGGATATTTAAGCATGCTTTGTAGAACACTAATAAAAGTCTCTTAAATTTCTAAGGTCTTAATATAATTAAATAGTAAAAAATTTTTAAACTTGTAAAGTACAGGATAAAAAAGGTAGGTCATAAAATTTCTTAAAGCATTTTCTGAGCTCTGGCACAGTGACTTGGGACATATTTTTAGACAACACAAGCTCTAGAAGCTTCCATTTCCACTGACAGTACTAATATAAAGATTTTCAAAAGACAACATAATTCTATCAGGAACAATATTTCAGCAAACTCAAACTTAGTATCTTCATTTGATTTGAGAAGTATAAACAGTCTAATCAATTTATCACTTAAGTGACCAATACCACTTTTAAGGAAAAGTAGAAATATTTACCACTACAATGCAAATCCTTTGCCTTCTCCATGAAAAATTTTTGGCATATTACACATGACTGCTGCTCAATCATCATATTCTATGTCATCCTCTTTCAGAATGTCTGATTCTCTCTCAGTCTAAAAACAGTCATGGTCAGGTTTTTCTGGATTTGATAAGTGACCCACACAGAAAATAGAATGATTCTCTATGAAGCTCTGCTGACACAGAGAACCTGCTAACGCAGGAATAAGCATCCACCAGCCTGCAAAAGAATTCTTACTACTCAGGATGCTTTTCCTCCTGACTGGGAAGGAAAAGGGACTTGGTAAAAATCAATGGCTCAGTAGCAAGATGTGAACTCCCTCTGTCATTCTGTAAGTTTTCAGTACAAAAACAATGTATTCTAGTTTTCTAAAAACCAAACCTTAATTCAGACAAATGAGTATCAATCACTCAGCTATCCTAAAAGTCACCTTACTTGGAAGCTGTCAGAACTTTACTTTGAAATACTTAGAACATCTCTTTTTTCTAACTGATATCCTTGAGTTTTTACAGGATGAAGACATAATATTAAAAAAAAACATACTTGGAAAATACACAGGTTTGAAAGATATGGCTAGATTAAGAAAAGAAACAACTTGGCCATCATGTGTTAAAACAACCAATATTGGCAGCCATGCAGGCTGGGACAACCAAGATGCCAACCTGCCCTCCCATGAGCCAGTCAGTGCACAGGCTGGGAGACAAGAAGAGCATCTCCCCCTCCCCCCAGTCCACCTTCGGTAAGTGACCAGCTGATTCAGAGGAACACAGACTGAGATGATAGCAACTGAGGTTAAAAAACAATGTAATGCTTGTATTGTTTGACTGACTTTGCAGGCCTACAGCATTTATTTAGAGAATAATATGCAACATAGCAACTATGGGAATTTTTATTCTGTCTTGTTTTTGAAATCCAGTATTGCTTTCACTGTTTTGTTTTGTTCTGTTTTATTGTTTTGCTTTATTCTCTTAAAAAAATAAAAAGCAGCAAATGTCCTTCAATGAGAAAGCAAAGGAAGCATGAGTACAGCTTGGAACAAAGCACCAAGGATGTCTCTAGTGTGGACTACGAGACCACTGCACAGGAATAACAAGCCCAGAGTCCATTGTCTTAAATGTAGTGGGGCCTTGATGAACACTCACTTATTAATCACTGAATGAGTGAAATTTCCAATTAGAAAAACTTGACATATAGCTAGAAGATAACAAGCAGGATATCAGAATGAAAAATATTAACCTAGAATGATGGTAAATATTTAAAAATTACTATTATTCCTTACATTTTGTGATGAGTTATAGTTCACAAAATATTTTCACATATGTCATTTATTGCTCACAAAACTCCTTAGAGATGAGACTGGGCGTTTTAAACATTTTGTAGGTGCTACTAATGTGCAGTGAGGGGTGAGAATGAGTGCTTTAAGCTTGATTTAAAGTATGTTATATGTTATCAGAGGGTGTTATGGATTAAAAACTGGTGGTCAACTTCACACCAGCAGAATTAAATCAGCATGGTGCTGAGTGTAGATGGCCCACCTGAGGAAAGTTGCTAGCATAAAAGGAGACATGGTGAGGAAGAGTGGGGTGTTGTAGGTTCTCCTAGGTGCTGTTATTTGGAGCCTTTGATTCTCCTGGAGGAGTTTGTCATGGCTAGCTTCCCCAATATGGATTCAGTCATTGTCGTCGGAGGAGCTTGTGATCTTGTTGTTGAGGGTGGCTGTGTTTCACTTTGGGGGAGCTCTGGTTCTTAAGTTAAGCATCACTTTCTGGCTTCAGAAGGGAAGATGTGGGCTAGTCAGTCTCCAGGAGAAGGTTGTCATGCTGGCTTCCTGGCGTGTACTCGACTGTTCTCATCATTGGAGGAGCTCGGGACCTCAGTGTTGCTGAGGATGGCTATGATACTTTTCAGGGTAGCCCTGGTCCTTATTTTGAGTGTTGCTTTTTGGCTGCCGTATAGAACCCTCAACCCACTGGCACAGCTCCTTCATTCTGCTGGCATAGACTTTCTAGCTTCCACCATTGAACATTGGGCCTTACCAGCACAGATCCATAAAACAGACTGGCATGAGTCCTTGTCTCATGAGCTCTAGACCTCCAGTTGGACTCATGTGGGGCATTGCCATGGGCTCTGGGTCTTCAGCTGGACTCATGGAGTACATTGCTGTGGGATCCAGGTCCTTGACTGAATATTCTGGATCTTTGGTGTTGTGGACAGATTTCCTGCACTTTCTTGTATTTAACTCTGGGTGACCATCATAAAATAATATTACAAATTCTGTGTCCTGTATGTGATTGTTATCCTTGTAACCTCTGACTACAACAGAGGGTTCATTCCAACTTTGGAAAGGAATGTCCTAAAGCCTCCCAGAACTGGACAGTGATCCAAGTAAATGAGATTCATATTTGATGATGATGGGGTGTTAATGGTTTTTGATTAGCATCATCATAGAGCCATAGATTACTTTAGACAATACCTTGAACATTATATTTTCACTGTTTGGTGAGATAGGTCTTCATTAGGCACCTGTTTCTTGACCAGGTTTTCAATAGGAAGGGTGTTTGAAAGTGGTGCATAGCACATTATGCCACTATAGGATATATGCCCTCTATGGCTACACCTTCACTGACAGGAATCAAGGCAACTCCTAGAACACTTCCAAGGACCAAAGAAAGAAATCTTCTAAATTGGTATAAATAGCAGAGGAGAAATAACTGGTTCTCTGGGAATCTGAAGATATATGGAGTGCTATTACACATGCTGTGGTTTGGAAAACGGTTTGTACCCCAAGGGTTGTTGTGTTGGAGGGTTGGACCTAGTATGGAACTGTGAGAGGTGGTGGGAACTTTACGAGGAAGGGCCTAGTGGGCGGTCCTTAGGTCACTGAGAAAGCTCCTTATGGAAGAGAATGCTGGTATCTTCATGTGATTTCTTATGACAATGAGTTGTCAGAGAGAGCCTCACCCCTGAATGCCTTTCTGGTTTCACAGCTAGTAATGTGATTGTTTATTCCCTGTGATATGATCACCATGTTGTTATCTCCCATGGGCCCTCACTAGGGAACAAAGTGATGAGACTGAGTCAGTTACCTTGTACTTACACCTCTTAAAACTGAGTTAAATAAACCCTTTCTCTTTATAAAGTAGACTGCCTCAGGAATTTCATCATAGTAACAAAAAAGAACTCACGCAACACACATTTTGTACCTATCTACAGAGTTAAGGAAGGCAAAAGTCTTCACCAAAGGGAACAGGCTAACACTGTTCCATTTGATAATCTGTCTTGTGGAGATTTTAATGATGATGCTTCAGGATCACTCAAGGCATCTTTACTACGCTAAGAAGTAAATGCAGATCTTACTTTGGAATATACCTGTGTTCCTTTTCCTGGGCTACTTATTTCTTTCCTTTCTTTGGAGGCAAGCTGGATTCTAGCACTTCTGGTTCATTATGGAAATCTGAGCTGCAGGTATAGTAACAGAGAATCTGTGAAGACACCTATGAAGTCTAGATATATTTGAGATATTAAGAGATAGGATGATTCCAGGAAAATTATGCCTGACTCCTTTAGTTTGAGTAGCTTTGCCTTAACTTAAATCAATAAAAATGCCTGAATGATCAATCATCAGTAGATAATTAATTCATTGTCTCACTTTCTTCCCTCTTTCCCAGAACTTCCTTAGGCACTTAATGTTAAATATTTGATGCTCTGAGATTTCTTGTAGGGGGATGGGGTTCAATACTGTACTTAGGTCTATAGTTATTATATTTTAAATAAGTTTATACTTTAATTTTAAATGCTTCCAATAAGACTTTTATTTTCAAGAGATAATTGGGTCTTACACATCAGATTAAGAATTTTAAATTTAGAAAATATAAAGATGCATTCCTTTATTTGTTCTGCTGCCTTCAAAACTTTTATCTATAAAATATATACTATTTTACATATCTGCTATAATTTCTCTCAATCTGCTATGGGTAAAGTATCAGACTTGTGAAGTCTATTGCGTTTTAATCCTATGTTTATACTACATGATTCATTTGGCTTTAAATAATTAACCTCTTTAAGACACAGTTACTCCATCTGTAAAAAAAAACAAGGATAATAATCTGTGTTTCACAAGGCTACCGGAACAATTAACTAATAAAATCTATAAAGTGCCTTGCACAATCCTTGGCAGATATAAATAACACAAGTTGACATTAGTCTCTCCTTCTCTACTTCTTTTTGGGTTAATATAAGGGCATGCTGATGACATCTATGATGCTTAATGAGTTTCCTAGTTGATGTGAAAAATTACTTTCTTTCCTTGGCTAGATAAAGCTAGAGAAAAGGCTATTAAACCCCAAAATTAAATTACCTATTTATATGCCCCAGAACTTTAAGCTAGAGTTTGCATCAGTGGGATATGCAATGGGGTTGTTTCCGAGGGAGTTTACAGCACAGAAAGACGAGGGTATGGGGGAGGGAACCAGACAGCTCCTAGTGTGCCACTAGTAACGTTTTCACATGTCATTTCACTTACTTAATTTTAAGTGTTCTGAATGATTTCAGTATTACCCTATCTGCAATTTTAGATTATCTCCACTGCTATAGACTGAGTTTTACAATCTATAACTAATGAAGCCATACTTTGGTAAAGTATTTCAAAAAGAATCTACACACAGAACATCTAATCTATACAAATTATGAAGTATTTCAAAAAGAATCTACACATAGAGTATCTAATCTATACAAATTATGAAAATTGATGTTTTACTTTTATTGCAGGTGGCATATTTAAGAGTTCTACCAGGATTCTGATGGAAAGGCTGTCAAGACTTCAGTCAGATTTTGTTTTGGACAGTAAAACTTCAGAGAAGCAGATTCCATGAGACAAATGTATCACTCAACATAAAACTTTTTAAAGGAACTCACCAAAAGCATAAAAGTCAAGGAAATCACTTCTGAGAAATAAGTAAGAAAACTAAGAGTTACCCAAATGAAGTTTCCACAGGGTGAGATATCTCAGATATAGTCTTAGCAAAACTTTGAAGTGGTCTTAGGAAGCAGGCCACCAACAATAATGAATCGAAGTGTCCAGGACAAAGATCAATGGATCATTATCTGAAGGCAACTGAACTACTGCTTTAGTACTGAAACCAATTTTTTTTGTGAATCAATGAATACCACTACTTCTCACCCTCCAAAAGAGTGTAAGTGGATTAATTTGTCTCTTGAGAGATAAACTTCAATGTGCTAGAATGAATGTCTCCAGTGAAATGAAAATTTAAAATTTCAATATTCTGTTGTTCAAAGATATGATGCTTATCTGAAGCTGCAGGTACAAGTGCATAAGAGGATCTCCCTTTTAACAGTACTGACTAGCTAGACACTAAGTATAGATTATACAATGGATTTACATTTCAGATTAGCAGCAACAGCTGTGATTAAAGAGAGGAGGGGATGCTCAAATGACCTACAGAACACCAAACTTCCAACCAGCCTGTATATCACAGGGGGCAAATCTCAAAAGCCATGTAATTATGGTTATTAATTATAACCTATCACAAAGACTCATATTTGCTACTTTACTAAAATAAAGGTTTTCTAATACCTGGACACAGGGTGAAAGAGGCCACTTTATAATTGAAACACTGATGCCTTTATCTACAATTGATGGAAATGGTTCTTTAAGGGAAGGAAGGGAAAAGAAGAATAAAGAGGAAGAGAAAAAGAAGAAAAGAAAAAAGGGAAAGGGAAAAGAAGACAATAAATAAGAATATAAAAAATGAATACAAATTGCTTACTTAAGCTTTCCTACATCTTTTACTACTACCTTTGGAGTTCTCTAGGGAAGAGTAAATACTCTCAATTTATATGAAACACAGGGGAAACATTGCTTTTAAGTTGCCTGCATTTCATGCATTCTACGTATATTTACTGTGTACATTTTTTGTGTATTAGGCACATGCTGTATGAACAAAGGCAAATATTTATTATAAAATCCCTGTCCCTGCCTTTCTGGTATTTATAGATTAGTGACTGAGGACAGTAGATTAGCTTAGTAACGAAGTTGCATTATAATGTTGACAATTACAGTGAAGGAAAATCAGAGATTCCCTGAGGGAGTAGAACAAGAGACCTAAATTTCATAGGGTGTCCTTAAAGGTAGTTTTCTGCCAGTGAGTGACATTTAGGCTGCAACTTTTAAAGGATACACACAAAACAGCAGGTAAAGAATGTATGCTTCCACACATGTAGGAGCTAAATAGTCATTTCTTAGGCTGAAGGGGCAGAACTGGCAGAGTTCCTGAGGGCACTTGCTTGGTACGGGGATGCACAGAAAGGAAGAGCCTTTAGAGTTAAAAGGAAGAGAGCTAGGAAGCTGGAGGGAGGAGTCAGGGACGAAGTTCTGGGAGGAGGCATTTAGGGATTCACAGGCAAGGCCAGCATCAGTGAGAAGACAGTGAATGAGTACACCAGGACTCCATTTATGTTCTCTAAAGATCCGTGTGAGCGTGGATTTGAAGGCAGATGGCATGCAGAGTGGAGGCAGACACATGCTGGGAGGTGACCGCAGTTCTTTAGGAATCATGGAGTCTGTGAGTGAGAGGCACAAACAATGGTGTGGAAAGCAAAACTAGGGACCAGCAGGCTAACAAGAGAAAAGATTTAGGTCCTGTGTTTGTGCCCCGGATAGGTGGGGCAGGAGTGTGACCCGGGCTTTTGGTTTGAGAAGTGCTCAGTGAAGGCACTACTGCCTAATACGGAGAAGATGGAGGAGGAAGGGACAGAAATCAAGAGTTCCATTCTAAATATTTAATTTTTAGAATTATCATGCAAATGTAGCATTAAAACTACTCTGATTGGTTACATTGTTTCTAAGCAAAGATTCTGGAATCAGGCAAACAATTTGAATTCTGAGTATTTTTTCCTAGGCAAGTTGTTTTATTTCCTCTAATTTCTCAAATGGGGATACTGAGGCTTATTCCTTAAGGTAAAAATGCAATGAGATAATGTTTACAAAATGCCTTGAGCATTACATGTACTTAGTAAATGGAAATTACTATTACTGCAATCTATTAATAGCAACACATCATGCCAAAGGCTGAGTTTTTGGCATTTATAAATTGTGTCAATCAGGCAAAAATGTTTCCTATTCTTAAAACTAGCTTAATACCTTCCTTTCTGACATCACGAAGTATACAAAACAATATTTATAATTCTAACATCTTTGTTTTACTCTTGAACCTACAGGTCCCAATGACAATTTATGAGAAACTCTGAAATGAAAGAGTTTCTCTTGTATGATGTGGAAGTGGAAATTGTAAATATTTATAGTCTGTGACCAGAGGAGCTGGGTAAAAAATGGCATTGTAAATATGTACAATTTTTTGGTCTATTAAAACAATTAATTTAAAAAGAAAACAGTATTGTACAGAGAATAATGAACTGGGAGAGAAGCCCTATTTACAGGCAGTCTCATGTATGTTATTGGGAAAAAATGAAAATTCCCTAGCCATTCAAATAGTAACTACAAAGTCCCTAAGTAATAATCTAGATATATAACCTTCAACATTCAAAGTTAAAAGTTAAAAAAAATTGACTGTATGATGACCCAAAGTCTATACAGTCCTATATATTTTGTGTAGAAAATAGAATTCATTCAGTTAAATCACAAATGAATCTACCAGTTTTGTGGGAACTGACCTACTGCTGTAGAAGTCACATAGATTTTTCCATTAATTAGAAAGTGTCAGCCTCCTGCAGTCAGTGCAGTGAATGGTGTGTTGACCACAGTGAACACAGTGCTTTAAACCTTTCTCAAAAAACAAGAGGTAGCCTGAGTTCCTTAGCAGGTTATTATGAGAGTAAAACAGGATGAAGTTTGTGAAAGTGCACTATAAACCCAAAATACTCTAAATACATGAGAAGTTATTTTGAATATTATTAAATTTAGGGAAAAATAACCTCAGTATCAAATATTCCTCATCTGTTTATGCAGTCAAGTAAGAAATAAGCACCTTCTGTGGGAAGGGCCCTACAGAGGATACAGTGTGTGTATGAAACAGTGTCGGCCCTTAAGGAGCTTATACTCTCATAGAGGAGAGACAATTGAATATACAAATAATTAGACTACATTAAATAAGAAGACTCTATAAGGAATAAAAAAGCATTATAGGAGTTAAGAAGATGGAAGTCTTATTTCAGGCAGGATTTACCATGTCTAGCTTTAAATAATAGAAATAAAGTGGAAAGGTTGTAATAATGAAGTGAGAAAGTCCATATAAAAATAACAATGATAAAGATAATAAAAATAGACTTCTTTTATTTCTACATGTGACAGGTGCTTTAAGAGTATTAACAAATTTCACTCTTACTAGAACCACAGGAAGGAGTTACTATGTTTAACCCCATTGTGCATATGGGAAAATTGAGGTTTAGGAAGTCACACATCCAGTAGGTTGTGGAACTGGGAATCAAACCTGGGTTACTGCACCACCATGTTTACATAGGATGGAAGTCACGAGGAAACACACCTCACGAATGGGTCAGTATCTATTATCAATAAGGCCCAACAAAAGAGCAGCCCAAAGAAGAAAGTCATGGAAAATTATTGTCAGACTGAAAACTCTTGGCTTTATATTTAGCAAAGAGATGTTAAAAAAGAGATAGTTTTCACATTGTAAGTATCTGTTTGCAGGAACAGGAAAGGTAAAGAGGTTGATAGAAAAATTTTGGAAATATCCTCTTGCATTTTACTTGCTTTGAAATAAAATAATTCTAAAGGAAAGGCACTCTGTGTAAGAGCCAATCATTTGAGATTCCTGGTGGCTGACTCCAGCAGATGTCACGTTGATTTCAAGTGGGATTCTGAACCCTTGTGGCTCTATAGAGATCAGATGAAATCCTGTTTCATTTTCCATTACCTATTTTATTGCTACCAACACAATGTCTTCAAATGATGAAAACTAAGTGCCACAGAAAGAGAATGTTGAGTATTGATGTATTCTTGATGAAGTACACATCAAAAGTATGATCTCAAGTCGCTTCTCTGAATTCATATTTGAGAAATTCTTTGTTCATCTTAAAAGTAACCAAAGTTTTTACTGAAATGCTCTGACTGCCTGACCTCAAGACAGATCCAAGGGTGTTTCTATCATTATAATTGTGACATGAAGCCTGTGTCATGTATAGGATCCAGGAGCAGATAAGTGGACTGCAGTGGCTGTTATCATATTGGACAACTGCACCCTCCAGAGTGAACTGACAGGGGTATCTGATAGCTATTTTCAGAGACAAGCAGTAATAGAGTTTATACCATTGACAGCATAACTACTAGAGTCAACTTGATATTTGGGCAGAAGTAGCTATAACACATGGGAAACAGACAGAAGAGTTTCATGTCTGACAGTTTCATCTTGCATTTTCCTATTTCATTGGAAGTTACATGCTATGGTTACATATTATAATGGTGAATGGAAGATATAGAAAACAATAATTTTCCCCAGTAAAAGACTGTTTGAAACTCATTCTATAAATTAGTATACAACCAAGGAAAAATGTAATCTTGATTAGTGGTTTGGTGGCAGTCTACAAAAGATGGGCCCAAATGGGTGTTACGATCAATAGAAATGTTTGCTATTGTTCTCAAAAGGAAAAGTCATTCTAATCTAACACCTACACACATGACCTCAAAGAAAGTTAACCACACAATGAGAGAGTGGCTCCTCACAGAGTTGTCAGCTTTTCATCTTTCTAAAATATGTTAAGGTTAAGGAGCTAATTTGCTCCTAAAAGGACACATTGAATTTTAGAAGTGCCATATACTGTCTGAAAATGAGAACATTTTAACCAACTTTTCCATTAATTTATTAAATGTCTCAGAATGCCAGGATCAAAATGCTTTCAGATAAGGGCTCACAGCAGCATGCTGGCCGGGTGCCTACTGTAGGAATGCCGGGACATTATGTTCAGGAAATTATATTTGGGAAATAACTGTCAGTGGGATTTCTGGCTCTGATGTGATTAATGAGCAAATTACCAACTCTCTTTTTTCAGATAGTGAGTTTAACTATAACCACTTCAAACTGGTTTAAAATAAAATTAAATGTTATTTCAAAAATATATATATTTTTCGATACCAGGAATTGAATTCAGGACTTTGTACTTGCTAGGCAGGTACTGTGCGGCTAAACTGTATCCCTGCCCCTCAAAAACATTTATATTTATAGAATTTTGGTTTGGGATTTATGGTAACATCTGTGAAAAAAAAGCAGTGACAATAGGTTCTCAAATCTTTTAAGAGAAATTAATAAATTCCAACAGAATAGTAGAACAGAAAGTCCTCAGAGATTATGTAGTGTGGTCTCATGTTACAAATGTGAAGCAGTAGTCCAAAAGATTTACAAGGCTTTTCTGATTCTATCAAAAGGAATAGCACCTAAAATATAATCATAAATATGATTTTCCTCATAGGGGACATCTAGATATTAAATTGTTATAAGTGTAGTTACTCCTACTCTAATACTACTATTTATCACCTTAGTGCCTGTGATAATACTAAACTTTAGAAGAAGCTCCTGGATGGTATTCAATGACATTTTATATTGCTACTTGGGTATATTAAAATGTTTATGAGTATCCCCTACACTAAAGTCAGAGTTACAAAATTTAAGTTACTTAAACCTGGAAAGTAACAGCTAGCTTATTAGGGATGAGACTGCAAGGTACACATCTCCCCGCTTTCGCCCTACCCTTCTCCTCGCCTCCCCTCCTCCCCCGCTCCAAGCCCAAGGAAATGATCAGAGGACATCAAGCCTAAGGCTCAATACTACCGAGGACAGAATAAAATGGGAGCAAATAGGGGCTCAGAAGAGAGACAGAGTGGGCTATGCTAATCTCATGAGCTAAACTGAGCATTTTAGTTCTCACCTCTTTCACTCTGCTGAAAATCTTAACCTTTCCCCTTGGGAACCCTCAAATACCTGTTTGGGAAAGGTGAGGTTAGACAGAGAAGAGTGTTGGGTACTTAGGGATTTCCAGTAGTGACCTTGCTCCTGTGACTAGACAAGTGAGGCGGGGAGCTAGGCCGGTGCACAGAGCAGGCTGTGCCCTGCTGTGAGTTATTCCATGTTGTACACCACAGTAGCTTTCCAGCTGTGCTTTGCTTTGAGCAACTCCATTTTATTTATTTTTATTTATTTATTTATTTATTGTTGGTACCAGGGATCCAACTCAAAATCCTGCATCTGCCAGGCAGGCGCTTAAGCCACTGTGCCAAACTCCTGGCCCTGGGTTTTTCGAGGCAGAGTCGCACTATGTAGTTCAAGCTGGCCTTGCTCACGTTGTAGCCCAAGTCGGCCTCAAACTCACAAGGCTCCACCTACCTCAGCCTCCTGAGTGCTGGGATTAAAGGTGTGTGCCACCATGCTTGGTGTGACTCCATTTTATAAAACAACACTGTGCTCCATTTTGAGTACAAATGTTGACGAAGAATGATTGGTAATTTCTCTGTACAAATAGACTCACCAGATGTTGGACACACCATACTTACTAAAAAGAGTAACTCCTACCTGCACAATACAATCATACTGCACAAACTGAGAAATAAATTGCACTAATAATTTATTAAATTAAATAAGTGGCACATGGGTAATACCATATCAGAGAACACTAGGTCCAAGAACTTATGGGACACACAAAACCAACAAATGATGCAATTCTCTCACCTGGATGGTATAAAGAAGAGGGGCCCAACATTGTGGTATGGTGGAGACACACACACCAGCCCATCGCCTCATCAGTTCCCGTACAAGGCCAACAAGTGACCAACACCAGCTGCTTGTGGCCTGGCTTCAGCTCAGCTGCCTCTCTGCTTGACACAGCTCAAACTAACTGTCACCCAGACTTGGGCTTTAAGCTGCCTCTGTGCTTTCAATGAGCCTCATGCCTGGAATAAGCTCAGCCAGGTCTGTAATGTTATCTGGTTACTTGCGGTAACTTTTCACATCTCTATGAACTCTCTGGTTTTGTTTTAAAACAGTTCAACCTCTTTGAAATCTCCAGCCCCCTGGCCCTTCCTTAGCCACCCTATGCTCTATATATTATTCTGTGAAGCGTGATGTGTGCCCAGAGTTTTTCAAATATGAGTGATTAAGATTTAAATAAAAGAAGCTGTGATTGCCTGGCTCATTGGCTATCATGTGAAATCTAGAATACTCAGCAAGATGAGGCTGATGAATCGATGTAATTTGTGAATTTATTGTTATTCAATAAACTCTGACATTGTGAAAAGACACAAATGTGTCTAGTCTATGTCAATGGCACATCTTGCTCATGACAGCTCACTAAATCAAAATGGGTCACAAATCCAAATGCCTGGGAGGACAGGCATACTATAAACTTTGCTGGCAAATTATCTGAACAAACTAGAGAGAGCCTCCCTAACTTGAAAAAGCAGCCTAAATTTCAACTCAGGCCGATGGTTACACAGACAAATTTTAGTCTAGTAATATTAAAGTATTAGGACAAGAACAACCAGACATTTAGATTTAAGTGGGAAGTACTTATTTTTCAGTTTCGCAACTTTTTTAAAAACACAACCAAACAATCCATGCACCATGGCTATGCCCTCCTGTCTGTTGTCTCTCTGTAGAGGTGTGAAAACTGGGTTAATGTGTGCAGTTGTAGAAAGAAGAAAATCAGCTGTCACTTACAGAAAGATGACAAAGTGTTTTACATGACACGTTTGTTTGCTTATTTATTTATTTATTTATTTGTTCATTTTTTGGGTACAGGGAATCAAACTCAGGACCTCACAGTTGCCAGGCAGGCATTCTGCTGTTGAGCTATATCCTTGGCCCCAATGATAACATGTTTTATTTTTCATGATTTATCAGATAGAAGGGCCCTGAAGCTGAATTACCTATGGACTAATTCTTTGGGCCAGTGGCTAGAATATCACCTGATCTCTAAGTGGTTGTGAGGTGGTAACCAGCATGTCTGTAATCACATTTACCTGCAGTGCTCAGGTAAATAGCATCAGAGATCACAAAGCTCTTGACTACTGAGTTTTGTTCAAACTTCAAATTCCTTCTCCACACAGTGCTGCTGATAGTCACCCTCAGTTAATCAGAGATAACATAAAAATGGAAAATTATTGACTTTCCCTATTCTAGAAGAGCATAATGTATATACTTTTGAGATACTGAATCTGTTTATCCAAAAAAATTCAGAGAAGGATGATAAAACATGCAAAAGTTAGATATGAGGCTAAAAGGAAATTGTACATGGTACTAACTCATACCTTCAGTAAAAATGAGTTTACAGACGTTTCGTTGGGCACTGCTGTTGGTCTAGCAGATCACTTCTAAGTGGTTGTTCAGACCTCTAACTTTGGTATTTCTTAGTCTGTTTCTGTATCTTCTTGATGGATAGTTTTTATGCTAGGCAGAATTTCTTAATTCATACCCTAAAAATTCTACATCCTAATCCTAGATTCTGTGAGTGTGATAACACATAACTCCCATGATTATATTATGTCATACGCCATGGCTGATTTTTAAAGAAGAGAGATTATCTTGGATGGACCTCATGTGATCAAACAAACCTTTAAAGGTAGAAAATTTTTGTCAGCTAGCAGTTGAAAGAAAGGCAGTAGAGGAAATCAGAGAAATTTAAAACAAGGAAAGGACTCAACACACCATTCATGGCTTGAAGACAGAATGGGCTATGTGAAAAGGAATGTGGGTTGTTTCCAGAAATAGAATACGGCCCCTGACTGACAGCCAGCAAGGAAATGGGGACATCAGAACTTTAATCCCAAGAAACTTGTTTCCACCAACAACCTGCATTGGTTCAGAAGTGGATTTGTTTCTAGAACCTCTAGGTAAGAACTTAGCTTGTGGTCCCCTTGAGTTTGATCTTGTAGGATCCTAAGCAGAGAGCACAGACTTCTGATTTACACAGCTATGAGATAATAAATGTGCTCATTCTTTTGGTGGTATTTTGCTTTACAGCATCAGAAAATCCAATAGTCCTAAACCAAAAAGACAACACTTAGTTGAACATTGGAGAATAAACCAGACGAAATTTTACACATTCTTCCGGGTTTCTATGTGTCTAACTCTTGGGGAAATTTCCTAAATGTAACCCAACAAGGTTTGGGGAATGTTATATTTTATATCTACCAATTTTGGCATTTGTTTTGTTTTCAGAAAGTAGAGTTTGTAACACATATAGCTAACAAAGTGCTTGCATTTGCAACAAATATGGAAATTCATATAAACCTAGAGTTTCTTGATAAAAAAAATGAAACAAAAGACTTCAATAGATGTATCACAAAGAATATTTACATTACTTCTAAGGAAAAGGTGTTCAATACATGTATTAATTTGGCAAACATATATTAAAATTGTGGGCCCAGGAATGTAGCTCAGTGGCATAGTGCCTGCCTGGCAAGTGTGAGGCCCTGAGTTTGATTCTGGGTTCAACAAACAAACAAACAAACAAACAATCATAAGGAGACACTACCACAGGCCCATCAGAATGAAAAAACCTGAAAATCTCAAGTACTGATAAAGATATAAAGGAAGTACAACATTAACCAAAGTGCCAATTGCTACAAGTACTTTGAAAAAATTCCTTGTCAGGCTCTATCAATGCTGAGCAGACAGGTAACTCAGTTTGTGCTAGGGTTTGTTATCTGAAATGTCCTTCAAAGGTCCATGTGGTAAAGGCTTAGCTCCCAGTTGTTGGAAACTTTAACAGATGGAACCTAGTGGTAAGTTTCTGTTCACCAGGGTGTGGCTTTGAAAGGTATTTGTGGGACTCTGGTCTCTTCTTTCTTTTTTTTTTACACCCTGGTTATGTGATGAGCAGCTTTGCTCTGTTATGTACATGCACCCTCCTACAGGATATTCTACCTCATCACATTTCCAAATGTACTGCACCCAATTAATCATCGATTAGAATTTACAAAACTGAGCAAAAATAAGCCTTTTTCTTCTTTGTAATTTGATTCAGCTCACGTTTTCGTCATAGGAACAGAAAGCTCATATGGCCCAACAGTTCCTGGGTACAAATTGACAGCAATACATGTGTATATTTACAAGAATTTGTTCGAATGAAAATTTGCTAGAAAGTTTGTAATAATATTTATAGGATCTCAAACTGGACAAAATTCCAGTGATCATCAGCAGGGAATCACTTAAACTGTGACCTACTCACACAATGGAATGCTACGCAGAAATGAACTACTGCTATAGGCAAAACTATGCATGGGTCTCACAAGTATAATATTGAGTAAAAGAAGAACATACTACATGATTTCATTTATATATAGCTCAAAGTTCAGCAAAATGCAATTCTGTTTTAGGAAATCAAGAGAAAGGTTATACTTGGGAAATAGATGGTTAGTGCCTGGGAAGAGGCACAGTGGGACTTTTGACAATGACAGTTATGCTCTATTTCTTGACCTGAATGAAAGACACGCAAGTGAAAATTCTACCAGCTATACAAGTAAGATTTTAATACTTTTCTATTTGTTGTACTGTAATACAAAGTAACTTTAAGATCATGTATTTTAGGCTGGTAACACGTAAGTAAATACCAAACCATATCCTTTTCTAATTTAGGCTAATTCCTCATTCACTTATCTCCATAAACACATAACAAGTGGCTGTAAGTCTAAAGATGTAAATTTTTTAGACATGAAAAGGGCAATGCATAAGGAAATCTTTCATCTTAGTGAAATAGCATTCTAAACAAAAGAACATTTAACAGCTATAGACTTTTATGCAGGAAACATTCTGGGCTTTCATTCATGGCATTTGCTATGAAAAACAGTCATGATGCTGATCCACAAAAAAGCCTGTTCGTTGTTACAAGTATTTAAGAAGGCCAGAAACTCGGTTTCCAGTTTATTGAGATCATTTATAAACTATCAATAATGCAAATATGAGTAGGACTAGTTTAGTCTTGGGACTAGTAACTGAAAATTCACAGGTGTGAGCTTCCTATGATTAAAATTTGCTGCAAAAGTCCACAGCATAGTTAAGATCCAGTTGTGATAATGCCAGAAAATCTACACTTTTTAATTGCAAAGGAGTTAATCATCTCTTTTTTAAATATTCAAATCCATTCTGGATAAAATGATTACTTGAAAATTACTATTCTCATATTTGCTCAGCATTGAATGCATCCTAATTAGGCTATCTGTGTAACCAGCCAAAAACATACTCTACACCATTTGTAAACAGGTTAATTTTTTTTAGTGTCCTTACTTCTGCATACTAGTACAGTCCAGATGAACTTAATAAAAGTTTTTAAGATGGCTAGAGAAAATGATAGCTAAAGGGTAAGTCAGAGACACACCATAGGTAGATTAAGAAGTGTTGTGATTTAAAGATTTGTGCTATCACTCTGCAATATAAAATAAAATCGCAAGTCATGAAGTAACTTCATTTTGAAGCTACAGAATAAATATCAATGTTTTGCTACTTTAAACCTTCTGTGTATATCATGTTAGGTGTTACAGAAACAAGCAAAGAAAGATCATTTGGTTAGTGTCCCCCCAGGGTCACTGAAACCTAATGCCACCATGGAAACACCCATAGATAACTATGGAAAGCAAAATGGAAATACCCTCAAGAGATGTCAAGAAAGTTCTACATAGAGAGCGCCTTTCTCTCTCAAAAGGAAAAGTGAGAAAGAAACTGAAAACCAAATACA
>RJWM01018777.1:0-40330 GCA_004363535.1 Dasyprocta punctata
TCAAAGCATAACACATCGTCTGGAGTCCAACAGCCAATGCAGTCTTTCTTCCCAGCAGAAGCCTTGAGCCTGCACTTTGCCCACAGAATTTCTATCGGCCTTCTGATCTTCTGAGCTCTGACCAGCATTTCCCACCAAGTATAGCCTAAGGCATTCCAACTGTACTTTTTTTAGCCGGCATATCTGAACCTGTCCAAAGTATTCCATAAGCCAATCCCTCACAAAGCGTTCTGAACCACATGGTCAGGTATACACAGAGCAACAACCCCACTTCTCTGGTACCAAATTCTGTCTTAGTTAGACTTTTCTCACTGCTAAGACAAAATACCCAACATCCAAAGTTAAAGGAGGAAATGTTTATTTAGCTCTCAGTTTGTAGAGGTTTCAGTCCATAATATGCTAACTCCAAGGCAGGATGGCATGCCAGAGGAGAAACAGTTCATGGTGGTAGAAGGTAGCAAAGCAACAAGGGATGACCACAGCACTTTCTATCCCTTATATCTTGTCAGGCTACATAGAGTGGATAGCACTCACACCCTTAATCCTGGCACCCTAGATCCTAGCATTGCACCATGTATCAATCTTATTGTCACATGTTCTATACCCAGCTACCTTTGAAAAAGTGCTGCCTATGACCTCATGAGGCTTTGGGGGAACATGTAGACACGAGCCATAACACTGACTTTGAATGCCTAAGGGTGAAGGAAGCTACAGAACTTGCTGCAACTTCAGAAAGCATGCAATACTACAGGCAAGCACCAGAGAGCAATAATTATAAGTCTCTAAAAAAGAAACTTGCAAACCTGTGAAGTCACATCCCTCGAAAAAGGTTTCAGTCCACCTTCACCTAGATCTCTAACTAGGCTAATTGATGAGATATGACTGCTTTCTTGACCAATTAAAATTCAGCAAAAAATCAGAAAGTACATCAAGAATTATGGAAAGATGGCCCAAGCAAAGGAATGAAATAAATCTCCAAAAATATCTTCTAAAAAGTCAGTGACCCCAGCTGGGCATGGTAGCATACATTTGTACTCCCAGCACTTGAGAGACTGAAGCAAGAGGATCATTGTGAGTTAGTGACCAGTCTGGGTTACAAAGTGAGCTCAAGACCAGCCTGAACTGCATAGCAAGACCTTGTCTCCAAAAGGGCAAAAAAGGGCAACCCACTTGGGACCCCTTCTGTCTCTCTCTCAGACAGAAGCTTTCTTTCTCTCAATAAATATATTCTGCTCTTACCCTCCGGGGGAAAAAAAAAGGGCAAAAAAAAAGAAAAGAAAAGAAAAATGTCAGTGATCTAAAACAGAACACAGATGACTAAATATAAGAGGAAGACAGTGCATGAACAAAATTAGAGTATCAGTAAAGGCTTTAAAACTGAAAAAAAAACAGGAATTATAGAGCTTGAGGAATGAAATGAAAAAGCTTTACTGAAGGGTTCAGACTTGATAAAGCAGAAGAAAGAATCAGTTCACTTGAAGACAGATCATTTGAAATTATGGAGAAAGGAGAAAAAAAAAAAAGAAAAAAAGTAAAGAAAACCCAAAAGACTTACAGGATGCCATCAGGCCAGTCAATATTTAGTTCCTGAAGAAGAGAGAGACACAAAATTTATTTGCACAAATAATGACCCAAAACATTCCAAATCTATGGAAAGAATTGCATATCCAATTATATGAAGTCCAAAAAACTACATATGGAATGACTTCAAAGAGGCCCACACCATGCATGTTACAGTCAAACGTCAATAGCCAAGGACAAAGAGAATACCTTGAAAGGATCAAAAGGAGAGTGACTTATCACATATAAGGAAACTTCCACAAAAATAGCATTGAATATCTCAGCAGTCCTTTAAAGGCCAGACAAGAGATGGGTATTTTTAAAGAGTTGAAATTTAAAGAATCTTTTGACCAAGAATACTAAGTCCAATAAAACTGTTCTTTAAAAATGATGAAGGAAATAAAGACTTTATCAAATAAACAAAGGCTAGGGACTTTATCACCATTAGATCAGGCTTACAAGAAATAAAAAGAGGCCAGGGATTTAGCTCAGTGACTTAAGTGCCTTCCTGGCAGGTGCAAGGTTGTGAGTTCTATCCCTGATACCAAAAAAAAAGAAAGAAAGAAAGAAATTATAAAAAGAATCCTGCAACTTGAAGCCAGACATGGTGGTGTACGCCTTTAATCCCAGCACTTGGGAGGATGAGTTAGGTGGAGTGTTGTGAGTTCCAGGCTGGTTTGGGCTACAACGTGAGCAAGGCTGGCCTAAACTACATACATGGTGCAAACCTGCCTCAAAGAAAACAGGGCTGGGAGTTTGACTCATTGGCTTAAGTGCCTGCTTGGCAGACGCCAGGCTGTGAGTTTGATCCCCCAGTACCAACCCAAAAAAAAAAAAAAAAGAGTCCTGTGGCTTGAAATGTCATTAGACAACAACATGAAAGCATGTGATTTACATGTAGAATGTCATCCCAGAGCCTCAGACTTTTGAAAGTTGACTGGATCATAGTACTATACTCATCAGTAGGTTAATTCAAGGATGACTTCAGAGCTAAATGTATACTGGAAGTGGGATCTGGTCAGAAGAGCAGATTACTGGGGGTGTGACCTGGAAGGGTGTATCTCCCTCCTAGACTCCTCCCTTCTCTCTCTGCCCCCTGGCTGCTTTTCCTCTACAGTGCCCACTGCCATGCCATTTTCTGCCTTGCAGCCAGCTGACCATGAACTATAACCATAATCCAAAATAAACCTTTTCTCCTTTAAGCTGTGGGTGTTGAGAATTGTGTCTCTGTGATTAAAAAAAAAAAAAAAGTGACTTAAGACATGAGGTATTCCTATCAAAATGCATAATGAGTGGCAAACTGTATTTGGAATATTTACATTTTAAATCCCATTGATATTAAAATATAAACTTAGACTTTTTTTATTTTTTTATTTATTTATTTATTTATTTTTTCCTTCAGTAGACCTTTAATCCAAGCATTTTCCAAATAAGACATAGGATAAAAAGGAAATTTTCACCAAAAAGTTTAAGTTATTCTGTATATCTCTGAAAGAGTTTGTAGAGATGGAAAGGGGATATGGGCTGGAGGAAAAGGGAGAAATGGGGAGGGAAAGAGGAAGTGAAAATGATTTAAGATATGATCTGTATATCACTACATGTGATTTGTATATTGTTATCCTAATGATGTTAATATTTAGAGTAGGCACTTTGGAAGTTGAAGCCTCCCCAAGATGTAATTATTATGTATGGCAAATACATACCAATAAAAATCCTATTATATCTGTAAAGGCAGAGCCTGAAAAGTGCCTCTTAAAGTCCTTTTAAAGCATTAACCAATTAGTCTCTATAATGCATTGGGAAAATGGATCGAGATATGTTCAAAGTCATCTTTGTAGTTAAAGGTATTATATCAGCTGGGTTGGGTTTTATTCTGTTTTGTCTTGTTTGATTTTTATTATATCCAATGGCATGGGCAGCTATTTCAAAGATAGCAAAATAATCATGGTAGTTATTTTGGATTTACTGTTATCTTGTTTTGAAGTCTTTTATTGCATTCATTGTTTTGTTTTTATTTGTTCTATTCTGTTTTGTTTGACTTTTTCTGTCTAAAGTTATTGGCGGCTTTTCCCCGCCTCTGGCACCAGGCATCGAACTCACAACCTCAGACAGTCACTTAAGCCACTGAGCCAAACTCCCGGCCCTAGTTTTTTGAGGCAGGGTCGCACTATGTAGCTCAGGCTGGCCTTGCTCTCGCGTTGTAGCCCAAGCCAGCCTCATTGAACTTACAATGCTTCTCTTACCTCAGCCTCCTGAGTGCTGGGGTTAAAGGCGTGCACTACCACACCCAGCTGATTGGCAGCTGTTTTGAAGACAACAGGAGGCATTATAGTGACCATTGCTGATTTCCTATTATCTTGTTTTGAGGTTCTGTATCATTTGCACTGTTTTGTTTTAATTGGCTTTATTCTGTTTTGTTTTGCTTGATTTTCTCTTTAAAATACAAATTACGAAAAAAAGTTACATTTCCTTTTGTCAGGCTTAATCACCCTACATGGTGTCGTTTCTTGTATTTCTAGGTATAAGCACAAAGGCTTCAACTTCCAAAGTGCCTACTCTAAATATTAACATCAGTAACTAATAAGGAAGCAAATTTTAGCTAATGTTTTACAAGATGTAAACAATATTAAATGTGATCTGAAGATACATACGTGGTAGATGTTAATTTCTATACTTGAGAAAGAAAGTACTAACAAATGATCATGGAGAATGAGGCAGTCTCGTCAACTGAGTTAGTGTCAATGATGAAAACAGAAATTTAGCTTCTAAGATATTTTGTACATATATCTATAAAGATAGACACTATGTTATTCTTTATTGTGTATTTATTTGGCGCTGGATATAATCCAGGTCTTTCTATAGATATAAAAATAACATTAACTGTACAACTAACTGTTAGTACTACAGTTTAAAAGAAGTATAAAGCAAAGTATGATTGTAATTATTGAGAGAAAAATAAATCAGTAGTGGTCTTATATAATAGTAACAAGATAAGCCGGGCATGGTGGCGCACACCTGTAGTTCCAGCACTCGGGAAGCTGAGGTAGGAGGATCACTGTGAGTTCGAGCCTGGGTCACAATGTGAGCTCAAGGCCAGCCTGAACTACATAGTGAGACCCTGTCTCAAAAAAGACAAAAAAAAAGTAACAAGAGTGATTTTTTTTCTATTTTCCTGTATTGCTCAGATTCAACAATGACACTATGTCACATAAAAATTTAATAAATGCTTTCTGATTTGAATAATTATTTTCTTAACCAACAATAACCAGTATTTTCCAGAGTCATAGTTCACATATTGGGGAGTCTAGGGAAATTTCTTAACAAGCATCTAGCTTAATTATGTTTTTAACCATCAAAACTTGTATTACTCTATAAAGTTTAGACTGCTCAGAGTGATATGCTAGACCTTTCACAATCTGACCTTTCTCTTCAACTTTATCTCCCTTCTGTTTTAAGGATATTATTCAAGCTTTAACAAAAACAATTTCCAATACACACCACGATTTTTTCACACAATTTTGTAGTCTTTTTCTGACTTTAGTATAAGGTAATGCTGGCTTTATAAAATGAGTTTGAAAATGTTTCTGCCTCTCATTTGGGAAGGATTTGAAAAGGATTGATTTTTATTTATCTTTAAATCTATGATAGAATTCTCAATTGAAACCATCTGGTCATAAGCTTTTTGTTGGTTGGGATGTTGTTGACTACTAACTCAGTATCTGTAGTCATTAGATTTTCTATTTCTTCATGATTCAGTCTAGGTAGAGTATGTTTCTAGGAATGTATCCATCTCTTCTAGGTCATCAAATTTATTGTTATATAATTGTCCACAGTAGTATCTTATAATTTCTGTCTCTGCAGCATTGGTGTCCAGTGTCTACTCTTTCATTTTGTGTTCTTCTCTTTGCTTTTTTTTCTTAGTCTTACTAAGGTTCTACCAATTTATTGATATTTTCAAAAAGTGTTGATATTTTCAAAAATTCAACTTTTAGTTTCATTTTTTTTCTGTTTTTTTTATTCTCTAGTTTACTTCTTTTGTACTCTTTATTATTTCCCTTCTGTCGATTCTTGGTTTAGTTTATTCTTTATGTCTGTGTGTGGTCCTAGGGATTGAACCCAAGATCTTGTAAATACTAGGCAAGCACTGTACCACTAAGCTATACCCCCAGACTCATGACTCCTTTTGAGTTAGGGTCTTACTATGTTGCCCAGGTTGGTCTCAAACTCATGGTCTCCAGTGATCCTCTTGTTCAGTTTCCTAAGTAGCTAGGATTACAGGCATGTACCTCCACACCCAATTAATTGATTCTTCTTCTAATTC
Source organism: Dasyprocta punctata (assembly GCA_004363535.1). NCBI lineage: Eukaryota > Metazoa > Chordata > Mammalia > Rodentia > Dasyproctidae > Dasyprocta > Dasyprocta punctata. Next base: position 5,882 of record RJWM01018777.1, read on the forward strand.
TTTGGGATGGAACATTGTTTGCTTTGAGATCATTCTTCCTCATTATTATATATCTTCAGGCTGTACATAGTGATCATGCTTGTAATCTTAGCATTCTGGGAGGCTGAGGCAGGAATATTCCAAGTTTGAGCCCAGTCTGGGGTAACAAGATCCTGTTTCAACAACCACAACAAATAAAAAGGGGAGGCTAGTACAGCTCAGTGCTAATGTCCTGAGTGCAGTTCCCTAGTACTGCTAAAACAATATTGGTGTTCATCGCTTTAAATTTTCCTTTTACTTCTGCTTTCGTTGCAACTAATAAACTTTGGCATGCCGTGTTTTTGTCTTAAAACATTGTCTAATTTCTCCTGTGATTTTTTCTTTGATTCATTGGTTATTAAGAGTATAATACTTAATTTCCACATATTTGTACATGTTCCAGTTTTTCTACTACTTTTTCTAATTTTATACAATTGTGTCTATAAAAGATAACTGGCAGATTTCAGTTTTCTAGCTTTTTAAGATTTTTAGCCTACCATGTGATCTGTCTGAGAGAATGTTCCATGTGTGCTTGCGAACAATGTGTATTCATCCTGCTGCTGTTTGGTAGAATGTTCTATATATGTTTATCAGGTCCAGTTTGGTCTATAATATTGTTCAAATTCTCTGTCTCCTTACTGACCTCCTGTCTCATTGTTCTACCTGTTACTGAAAGTAGAATATGAAAATTTCCTACCATTGTTTCATTGCTATTTCTCCCTTTAAAATTCTTTCAAAATTTGCTTCATATATTTGGGTGTATTTATAACTGTTTTATCTTCCTAGTAAATTGAACTTTTCATCAATATAATGTCATTCCTGTGTCAGGTGTGACAACGTTTAGTTAAATAATTTTGGACCTAATGCCTATTTTGTCTGACATAAGTATGGCTGACTTGCTTTCTTTTGGTTATGAGTTGCATGGAATATCTTCTATCCTTTCACTTTCAGCTTGTTTGTGTCTTTACATCTAAGGTAAGTCTCTTAAAGATGGCATATAGCTGCATCTTGTTTCTTTTCTTTTTTTTTTTTTTTTTTTTTTTTTTTTTTTTTTTTTTTTTTTTTTTTTTTTTTTTTTTTTTTTTTTTTTTTTTTTTTTTTTTTTTTTTTTTTTTTTTTCTTCCTTGAGTCACTCTGTGTTTTTACTGGGGAATTTCTTGCATTTGCATTTAAACTAATTAATTACTGATAAAGAAGGTGCCATTTTGTTAATTGTTTTCTAACTTGTACCTTCTTTGTCCAATGTTTTCTGTTTTCTGTCTTCCTTAGTGTTGCTAACGTTCTTTGATTCCTTTCTCATTTTCTGTCACTTCAATAGGTATTTTCTCTGCAGTTATTGTTTTTATTAAATAAAATATTTTATAGCAATATCAATCTATCAATTGTACAAAAGAAATCCGTTTTTTTACAGCTCCTCACTCTCATTGTTTTTGGTGTTGCAAAGGTTTTTTTACATTGCTTATCCATTCACAAGCTTATATATTTATATCTATGTTTTTATCCTTTAAATTGTATATCAGAATTAAGAGTGCTTTATGTACCACCATTGCAGTATTACAGTGTTCTATATTAACTGTCTTAGTTTCTTTGTTTTGGCTCATAGTTCAGAAGTTTTAGTCCATGTTGTGGCGTGAAAGTTGTGCATTTTGGCCATGTTGAGTGCCAAATATTGAGACCCTTTTCCTGTCCTCCTCACAGTCCGGAAAGTTTGTATTTCTAATCCCGTGGAAACGTTAATTGGAATTCTGGCAAGTTAATTCCAATCTACCACCTTCAGTGCAACCCACATCGAAAGTAAAGACACTAAGATATATTTACAGTTAAGAGCAGCAAAGGGGTCCTGAGTCTGGTCCAGATGAGGGTTCACAGAATGAGGACCTCGACCATGGGCCTAACCCACAATTTATTAATTCATGAAAAAGTGAGTGACTCAGGATCAGTGACAGTGAGAATGGTGGGAATTACATGAGTAATATGAACTGAGCTAGTTAGGAGGCCAGAAAGCACCTCTGCAAGGGTATGCAGAAAGGCCAATCTGTATAACACGACTGAGGTAACATTTAATGTTTAGAGGGTGGGTGCTTCAGTTCTGCTATGCAAATTTCTCTGCCCTGGGAAGTCATAACCTTTTATCTTGAGGCTCAAACCTAGTTGACGGTCCTAGAGTAATGGCTCTGCCATCCTGCTAGGCTCAACCATTTAGTGGGAGACACTGAGGTGAGGAAACAGGGCTGTCACTTGGCTTCAAAGATTACACATCAATACCCCAGCTAACCCTGTTTACATTGTGTAAGCCAATTGAAGGGAAAAGGAAATAGCTTATCCAGCTCTATACATATCAGTACATGGAGATAGGGCCAAGTTTAGCTAAAGTGGAGGTAATTGTTCTGTATTCAAGGAGGGCTGTCGATGGTCTTCTACATAAACATCGTATTGTCTCACTGATGTGAAAAGCTGAAAGAAACAATGTATAACATATGTGTATGTGTGTGTATATATTATGTATGTATATATATATATATATATATATATATATATATGATTGCTGAGATAGTTATACTACTGATTTCTCTTGAGTTCATTGAAGAGAAAGGTTTGTGCTAGTATCGTTTGGACAATTAAATGCAGATATCTTATATTCTGAGTAACTCATTTGAAGATAACAATATGCAATGTATATGCCATCATTGCCCCCTAATTACTGCGTTTTGAAATTTTGAGGGTTTTTTCTCTTTAAAATAGTTCTGAAAAAAAAGATTTGAAATTTTAAAAATTATAAAATAAATTATAGAGCTAAAATTTTACAAAAACAATGCCCTGTTTTATAATCTTGTTGCACAAAAATCCCTTTAATATTTTTTATTCAGCTCTAAAAAATGTGCAATCTTCTCAGTTGTACTTTCTAAGTTTTCTCAGAAATGTTGTGAGACTTTTTTTGAATAAGCAAATAGATAAACTGGTAAAACTAACAAACTAAAGATCGTATGAGAAATTATTTTCAGCTATATGAAGTACCACTTAATCCTAAATATCTGAATTCTGCCATTGCCAGTGCTTTCCTAGAGCTTTGGCACTGATTTCTCTTAATTGGAGAAGTTTGTGTGAAAGACTAAATGCTTCATACATCTGAACCACACATTTTTTAAATTACCCTAGAAGCTCTAAGCTAAGCAAATTACTATCATCTCTGTTCTTTGAGTTTCCTGAGAAAGGTATTCCTTATCACAGATAGTTTACTGTTCAGAAAGATCCAGAAAGTAGAAATACAAGGGATGGTAGCTGAAAATAATATGTTAAATAAAGGCAGTGGTCAGGCATAGTGATGTATGACTATAATCCTGGCACATGGGAGGCTGAGTCAGGAGGATCACCATGAGTTTGAGGCCAGTATGGAAGCCATAGTGAGTTCAGGGCCAGCCTAAACTACATAGTGAAAACCTTTTCAAAAAAGTAAAATGCAGAAACATTAATATAGGAAGTAATATTAATAGTTACAGAACAAGTCTTTTTCTTGAGATTTTTCAGTGTATCCAAAAAATGAATAATGGTTTGCAGTTTAGGTAGGTTAGGAAACTTTTACTGATTATATTAGTCACTTTCCTGTCATTGGAACAAAATATCTGACAACCACGACTTAAAGGAAAAGAGGTTTATTTGTCTCACAGTTTCCACTGGATTTGGTCCAAATTCAGCTAGCTCCAAGGCAAAAACAGCAAGGTAGAAGGACCTGGCAGAGGACAGCCAGGAGACAAAGAAAGGAGGAGCCTAGGGTAAGAATACACCATTCCTGCCAGGCATATGGCACACATGTCATCCCTGCACTTGGGAGTGTGAGTCAGGAGAATGTCCGTGAGCTCAAGGCCAGCCTTAATTACATAGGGAAACCCTGTCTCCATAAAAAAAAGAATACACCATTCCAGGTCATGCCCCCAGTGACCCACCTGCACCCAGGCCCCACCTCCTACAGCATATTTGGCTACTAAGCTCATCAGTGGATGAATCCCCTGATGAGTATTGTGCCCCCACAATCCAGTCAACTTCTAAATGCATGTCTTTAGGGGGACATTTTAGATCTAAAACATAACACTAACTGTTTTGAAGAATAAAGTTTGCTCCTGAGGTTTTGATTTTATCAGTGAAAACTTGTATGAATGTTTTATTCCTGTTATAGTCTGTTCTATGATCTGAAAGTATCTTTTCATTTACTTTTGATTTGGAAAATGTATTTTCAAATCAAGATGAAACATTGTATGTTAAAAATCAATAGGTTAAGAAGGATGTATTTGAAGTGAGAAAAATAATTTCATTTGTGGAAACAGCTCTGTTTCAAGATGGTCGTGCCACAAGAAAAAGTTTCCTGCTACATAAATATCCTTGTTTACCCAGTTCCATAGACTGGAATACATTTGTACTTTCTGTACACTTTTGAAGGCCTTCTACATCATAGATACTACCGTTAGTATTTAACTATGTCTTCAGTGATGGCAGTCTTGAGTGAACTCATATTTTTTTTTCTATCAAATTCTTATAAAGTATTTTTTAGTGATTATAACTGTTTCATGGAAGACAGGAAAGCTCTATAACATTTTAAATACTCTCCCTGAAAAGACTCTGAACTGAAATATAGTTGACAGTATCTCTGGACTGAACAAAACAATTTAAAAGAAACCAGTTAAATTTTAGTTTTGGAAACTTAGGTTAATTAGAGAAAATGCTAGAATTACTCTGTGGCCACTTTAATTCTGTAGCATTAATTCTGTAAATCTACTTCAAAATATTAAATCTATTGCAGAGGAATCCTGCCAATTTAAATGTTATAATAATTCAACCTATCACTCTTAATTTAGCTTAGGTAGCTCCTTGTGTAGAGAATGTCTAGATTCCTTCTCCTCTAGCTTCATCCTGAATTCCACAAAAAAATCTTTTGTTTTGTTTTGTTTTGTTTTGTTTTGTTTTGTTTTGTTTTGTTTTGAGGTAGGGTCTCACTATACAGTTCAGGCTAGCCTTGAACTCACTGTATAGCACAGGCTAGCCTCAAACCTGCAGTGATCCTCCTGCTCTGTAAATACAGGGCTTACAGATGGGGCCCACCATACCTGGCAAGATCTCATATTTTAAGATACTTTATAGAGTCTTTTTTACAAATTAGCCAACCTCAAATTACCCAAAAACACAAATGAAAAATACATCATGGGGTAATTTTATCACTGTAAATTAAATATTCCTTTGAACTTTAGGACATGTGTGTTTCAGTAGGACATGTGTTTTTGTCTTGTTTTGTTTTTCAGTATGGATTAGTTCATGAAGCTAATGCCCTCATAGATTCTCTTTCTGACTGTTCATATCCATTTGTAAGGTAGCTATCAGAATATATCTGTGGCCATGAAGTAGCTCTTTAGGAAACTATTTTCAGTATCCAAAATCTAAACTTTCTCTTCAGTATAACCTACATACTTTTTTTTTTTTTTTTTTTTTTTTCTTGCGGCACTGGGGATTGAACTCACAACCTTGCGCTTGCCAGGGCAGGCGCTTAAGCCGCTGAGCCAAACTCCCCAGCCCTGGTTTTTTTTGAGGCAGGGTCGCACTATGTCGCTCAGGCCGGCCTTACGCTCGCGTTGTAGCCCAAGCCGGCCTCGAACTCACAACGCTCCACCTACCTCAGCCTCCCGAGTGCTGGGATTAAAGGCGTGCGCCACCACGCCCGGCTTCTACATACTTTTTAAAAGATTTGTTCTTTCCTTTTCTACTTCTGCCTAAGTAGATTTTGTGGACTACTAACAGCCAGGCTACAATTCGCACATTCAAGGGGCAAAGGACCATGCTTTTCTTTTCTACTCAAAATTTTTCTCTTTTCTTAGACTTCATGCTAGATTTATTCTCAAGAAGAGGGTTGAGGTGTGAGGGGAAAGTTTTTGATCCTTTTTTCTGCCAATTGATTTTTTCTGATGACCCAAGACAGTGAAAAGGCTTTGGGATTATAGTTTATAAATAAGAAGTCAGACATAATTATTCATGTTTTCTGAAGCTTTTATTTTGAAACTCTTTATAAATCACTGGCATCAACTTCAAAAATACTTGCTATTATGTTTCTTTTTAAAATGGAAACAAGCATAACTATTTCCTTACTAGATTTACTTTAGAAAGTATTCCTTCTAAAAATGGACTTCCCCCATGCCTGCTTTGGGAATCCTGCATCAGAACCTGTGCGCTGTATATTTGTGTCTCACGCATTCTTGGCCTGGGCCCCTGGCTGCTAGTTCTATTCAGTGTATTTCCCAGGGACTGTTCCTAGAGCATTGTTTTTGACTTGAAAATGAGAGTAGTAAACTAATACTTGTCAAACTTCTTTAGCTAAAATCTTCAGTTAAATAGAATCTTTTTTCTTTCTTTCAGTGCTGGGAATGGAAGCTTTATACATACTAGGCAAGCTACATCCCCAGTCCTACAGTCAAATCTTATATAAATGTGTTATCATCCTGTATTTAATGAGGGATACAACAGAACTGGGTGTGTTAAAGATCCTAGTCGTTCTTTTTCCTTAAAAAGATTAGCTGTCTTCTGTTTTGTTCATTTTATTGTTGTGTGAAGAAAGCAAGTGACAAACACTGTTTTTCCCATATTTGTGGGAACAAGTTAAGCCTTTTCTATTGGCGAAGTAGCTGACTGTCCATACTGTGTGATTTGGGGTGGATCATGAGAAGGAAGAAGCCTCTTGATACATAATAAATGTTCAGTAAACTTTTATCGAAAGCATATGCACATACACACTCCTTTACCTGCTGATGTGCCAGAGAATTACAATACTCCTTTGAGACATTCCTTACAGTTATTTTATCACATATGCAAATTATCCCGTGTGCTAATTAATCCATGAATATCAAAGTATTTTATTTCACCATAGTCATTCTGCAATATATAAAAATTTTGAAACAACATATTATACACCATAAATATAACTTTTTTAATTTCTCAATTAAAAATAAAATAACTAAAATCTCAACAGCAAAAGAACAAATAACCCAACTTTAAAAATGAGTAATAGGAAAAAAAATGGCAGAGTAGTGAGGGCCAGTAACTCAACTTCTCCAGGACAAAGTGCTTAGAGTCTGGAAAACAACCCCTCAAAGGGAAACTGAAGTGAATGGAAGGCACACAGGAATTACAAGAGAACTGATAGAAAAGAAAATAGAATTAAGTGATGCATAAGAAACAGCATGCTGGCACAGAGAGCAGCTGTATAGCTGAGAAGCAGTGAAAACAACAACTTTTCTGCTCACGAAGAAGCCGAGATCAAACCTAGACTGGAGAATTCTATGAGTTGGGGTAGCAGTGCAAACAGGGGCCAGTTTCCCCAGTGATCCCCAAGTCAGCTGTTGGTGAATGATGGTGGAACCCAGAACACAGTCTCTCAGAGCAGAAAGGGGTGGGCAGATGTTGCCGTTTTATTTAGGAAAGGACTTGGGACTAAAGACTTCAGTCCAGAACAGATCCACTTCCCTCCACTGCCAGTTTCCTAGAGTGCAACAAGGGAAAGACAGTCCAGTCAAGGTAGACTGTTAGCAGTTGGACAGCAATTGAGGGGAATTCCTATGAGAGGTAGAAGCTGCAACCACCCAGACTTTGCTTTTACAGTGGCTGTGGCTTTGACAGAGAAAACTTGTTCCCACCATTACTGGACCTCTAGACCCAGCACTATGCCTAGCATGGACTACCCTTGGTCTTCCAGTCTGAACAAAGACGCGCACTGCCTGCAATTCTTCTTAACACAAGCCTGACGAAAGGAACCACAAATCCAAAACAATGAAACTTTTTTCTTTTTTTTTTATAAACTATTCTTTACTTGACTGTATTATTCTCTCATTTTTTGTTCTCATTGTGCTTTTTAAAATACTTTATTTCTTATTTTCCTCCTATCCAATACTCTCCACACTTTTATTCCATTCTTTTACAACATTATTTTAAGAGCTTGCCTGTGTATCTGTGCTTTGCCTATGCTTACTTGTCTGGTTTTGTTTTGTTTGTTTGTTTTATTTTGTTTTTTATCCTCCCAATATAATTTTCAGAGGGTAAGGAAATTCCCCTGTTCATTTATACCCCTCCTATTTTTACTCATATCTCATTGTGTGACCTCTTTCCCCTATGCTTTTCTCATTCTCAATTTTACTTTTCTCCATTCTCTACCTTTTTAATTGACTCCCTTAAACTTTTTCTGTAACATTTACATCAAGCACAGAGCCTTTCCCCATCCCCATCTCTCACTACTAATTTTGTAGTCTTCCCTGATATATATATATATATATATACTCCTTAACATCATTAGAACCATTTACCCTTTCCTATATCTCCCTTCCCATACCACAGAGCAAAGGACCTAAAGAGAAAAAAAAAAAATTTTTTTTTTTTTTTTATTTTTAGTTCTATTCCTCTTCTCTTTCCCACTTTGGCATTACACAGACCTCTGGGCTTCAGATGGTTGCTTCTATAAAACTACCCTTGAATGTTGCTGCTGTTGTTGTTGTCGTTGTTCACCAGTGGGGGAAGACAGCCAACACATTTGGTGCACAGTACCAGTGGGTCAAGGCTTGGGTATTATAGTGTTTATATAATATCCATGGATTTCTTCTCTAGATTAAAGGGAGACTTAAAACAGGGTCTTACGGCATGTAGTTTTGCATAAAGCCCTGATAGATTCCACTGGAACAGTCTAGCCTGTTTATACTGTAATTGAATTGATTCCAGAGGAATAATTCTGACTCAGAAGACCACTGAATGCCAATGAACTTATCTGCCAAACCCACCATTGCACCCAGGGAGAGGGACAGCAAGTGTTCTTAACCCAGGATCACAGGCTCAATCAGACTCTGCAAGAATGTCTCCAACCTGGCAGAAAGAGACCCTGTGTCTGCGCTAACCCGTTTTGCAGTTGAAGTGACCATAGGAGTAATTAGGGTGTGAACATTCAGACTCTGGTAAAGAAGTGACTTGGGAATCACATATGCTATGGCTCACTGGAATATCTAATCAGTGTTCCCAGTGGACATTTTATTGGTTTAAGTTTTTGTATGTTTCTTGAGTTGTTTAGTAATGTGGGGTTACCTACTTTTATAGTTTTTTGTATGTATTAGGTTGTTACACTTGTAAAATGGCGCTTTCATTGGCTCTGATTTAATAGGCATCTAGATTCTCTCCCTCATCAAGAGAATAGACAAATGGGAGGAAGTGTAACTGCAAGAACCATCATGGACATGTAAGATGGAAAAGGTGAATGCTGTTAAAAAGTGACGCAATTCTTGTGACAAAAGATAGGGACAGAGACAAAATCACTTCAAGTTACCAATATAAGTAGTGAATAGTAGATGTGGACATACAAAGCTGAAAATAACTCACAGGGAAGCAGTATCCTATTAAAAAGCTCTGTATAACCACATGGTTGCCTCACTTCTCTAGTCCCCAACCAACAATAAGGCCCCCCCCAAGAAAAAAAGGAGGACTCTCATAATTTTTTAAAAGATATACTCACACACGTGCGTATATAGAATGGTGAAACAAGGAAAAAGAAGCTCTCCAGCCCCCTACAGGTCCCTCAAAGCAGAGCAAGGAACCACAGGAAGAAGAAAACAAATGCCAGTACCAAAAATCTATGAAAAGTTCTTAAGCAAGATGAAGAAAATAGACAAATTCAAAGAGAAAATAAACAAAAAGTTTCCAGCAATGACACTCAGTACAACCATGTTGAATTTCAGGGACATAGGTAAAAAACTGGATGACCTAACCAAGACAGTTCAAAACTTTAACAGCAGATTCAACAGGATACAAAGCCCTCTAAAAGATGTCAAACAGAGGACCAGGGATTTAACTTAGTGGCCTAAGCGCTAGACAGAAGTAACTAAAATAAAAAGCAGTATAGAATTCATACATTCCAGAAATGACTGTTGTGAAGACAAAGTATCTGATATTGAGGACAAAATAATCAATTACAATGAAAAACTCAGAGAAGTCAAAAAGAAAATAAGAGAACAAGAGAAGACTATCCAGCAGCTATTAGATGACAACAATTTAAAAAAAATCTAAGATTAATTGGAGTTAGAGAAAAGCTAGCAGACTGCACAGATGTATTAACCAACATGCTTACAGAAATTATTGAATAAAGTGTCCCAATTATAAAAAAGATTTCAAAGTAAAAATAAGCCATGCTTATAGAACACCAGATAATTATGAAAGTTCACCAAGGCATATCCTCATTAAATTTGCAGATACACAGAAAAAAAAATAGGATTTTAAAGGCAACCAAAGGAAGACAAAACATCACATATAAAGGCAAACCAGTTAGAATCACAGAATACTTCTCAACACAAACCCTTAAGGCCAGAACTTGGAGTAAAGTATTTTAAAGCCTGAGAACAAATAATCTCCAACCCAAATTAACTTACCCAGCTAACCTATCCTTCAAAACAGAGGGAGAAATAAGGTATTTACACAAAAAAAGAAAAGGCTCAGAAGATCTATGAGTGCTAAGGTAGCTCTAGAGAAAAAATACTCAAGAATATTCTCAGCAGAAACACAGGATTGTACACCTAAAAAGCACCAGGGAAATTAGTGAGGCCAGTCGATAAACAAGAAAATAAAACAAACAATATACCAAGAGATAAAGGAGACAATGATAGTAGACAACCAGTATAGCTTGTAATACCTACCAATATTAACAGACTCAGCACTCTAATCAAAAGGCACAGGCTGGCAGACTGGATCAAAAAACAGTTGAACAATCTGTTGCATTCACGAAACTCATCTAATCCAAAAAGATACTCATAGACTTAAAATTAAAGGATGAGAAACAAAATTCCATGCACGAGGACCCTGAAAACGAGCAGGTGTATTAATTCTAATATCAGGCACAGTAAGCTTCAAGTTAAAATTCATTAGAAGAGATAAAAAAGGTCACTACATACTAGTTAAGGGAACAAACTAGCAAGAAGAAATATCATTGATAAACATATATACACCAAATACTGGAGCATCTACCTTCATAAAACATACTGCTGAAATTAAAAGATCAAATAAACTTTAACACAGTCATTGGGGATTTTAACACCCCACTAAACAAAAAGCCAATAAAGAAATTTCAGTACTCTCAAAAAGAAGATTAAAGAAGACTTCAGAAAATGGAAGGATGTTCCCTACTTCTGGATAGGCAAAGCCAATGCTGTCAAAATGGTCATACTTTCAAAAACTGCTACCCAGTTTTAATGCAGTCTCAATCAAAATACAAACAGCATATTTTACAGATCTAGAGAAGACAATCCTAAAATTCATATTGAACCGGAAGAGACCCAGAATAGCAAAAGTAATTTTGGGCTATAAAAGCAAAGCAAGGGCCAAGAGTTTGGCTCAGTGGCTTAAGCGCCTGCCTGGCTGGCATGGGGTTGTGTGTTGGATTCCCGGTGCCAGGGGAAAAAAAAGAAGCAAAACAGATGGCATAGCAATACCTGAGTTCAAGCTATACTACAAAGCAATAGTGATAAAAACAGGATGAAAGATATGTGGATCAGTAGAATGTATTGAAAATAGGTTTTTTTGATTTTTTGGTTTTTGGTGGGGTTTTTTTGTTTGTTTGGTTTGTTTGTTCTTTGTTTTTTTGGTACTGGGAATTGAACTCATGACCTCGCACTTACCAGGCAGGCACTGTGCCACTGAGTGATAGCCCCTGCCCATAATTTTGTTTGTTTTTCAGAATTGATACAGAAACCTCACAGACATATTCAACTATTTGATCTTTGACAAAGAGTCTAAAAGCATTTATTGGAGGAAAGATAGCCTATTCAACAACTGATGCTGAGAAAACTAGTTACCTATTTGTTGAAGAATGAAACTGGAGCCTTATCCCTTACCATATACTAAATTAAAATCAAAATTGATCAAAGATTTAAACATTAGAATAGAAACATTAAATCTCCTGAAGACAAAATAGGTAAAACACTTGAAGACACAGGAGTAGGAAAGAATTTTCTAAACAGAACCTCAATCACACAGAAAATAACAGCAAGAATCAAAAATTGGGATTATATCAGACTAAAAGTTTCTGTACAGCAAAAGATTCAATGAGTAAAGAGACAACTTACAGAATGGGAAAAAAATCAGCAAAGGACTAATACCTAGGAAATATAAAGAACTCAAAAAAATTAAACTCCTAAAATTAAAGACCCAGTCAGGAAACATACTAGAGAAATAAACAGAGACTTCACAGAGGAAGAAATACAAATACCAGCAAATACATGAAACTGTGTTCAACACCTCTGGCCATTAGAGAAATGCAAATTAAAACAGTACTAAGATTCTATCTTACTCTGGAAAGAATGACAATCATTAGAAAATCAAACAGTTACAAATATTGGTATGGTTGTGGCAAAAAGAACTCTCCTACATTGTTGGTGGGAATGCAAATTAGCCCAACCATTATGGTTTCAGTATGCAGATTACTCCAAGGACTGAAATTAGAAATTCCATATGACCCATCTTTCCCCCTGCTGGGTCTCTTCCCCAAAGAGTTTAAATCATCATATTACAGCAATACTTGGATACCTGTGTTCATAGCAGCACAATTCATAATACCTAAGTCCTAGAAGCAGCCTGTATACCCACCAGATGACTGGGTAAACAAAATGTGGTATCTATATATAATGGAATACTACTACTAGCACCCTGGAAAACAATGTTGAATGAACTAAGCACACAAGTTTGAATACCATATGGTATCTCACATTTGAGGTAAAGTACAAACAAGGAAAATGAAAAAAGACAGCTAGAAAGGGATAAGGAGACAGATTTCACTCAATAAGGACATGATTCAAGGGAAAAAGGAGAGGATAAGGAGGAAGTAAAGGGGAAATGAGCAGAATAAATATATGCCATGTATAGAAACCTAATAACCCTAATCAATGCAAATATTATAGGTCATAACATAAGCTAAGACAGATAGTATCAACAAGATAGTAAGAAAATGGTGATTAGGGAATCATAAGAGGAAGGGGGAGGAAAGGGAATTTAAAAAACAAGCTGTAATATATACATGTAACAATTCCCCAAGTTTATTGTAGACTGCATGAATTACAAACATGTACTAATCAAAAAGATAAGTACCCCATGATCTTGCTCATATGTAGAATCTAAAGAAGTTGATATCATAGAAGTTGAGAGTGGAATGGTGGTTAACCAGAAGTTGGTGAGGTTAGGGAGTATTAAGGGATGGAGAATGATTGATCAGTGGGTACTAAGTTTCAGTTCAGAGTAAGGAGTTTTGGTATGCTAATGCACTGCGAGGTGACTATAAATGACGGTAATATAGTATATGTTTCAAAAAGCTAGAAGAAAGGATTCTGAATGTTTTAACCATAAAGAAGTGATAAATTGAGAGACAGATATGTTTAGCATACATTAACCATTATTCATTTTCTCTCGTATCACATGATACCTGTTAACATACACAGTTGTTATATTTATGCATAAAGTTAAATTTAAGATAAATATGTTTTGTGGGCTATAAAGCATGAATTATTTATCCAATATTATAGGTATTTTGTTACAAAGACTTCATAAATATTCAAGGCTTAAAGGAGCAAATGGGCAGAGGAGAAAGCACCACCTTGCGTTTTTGTCTTCCCAATTCTGGAGTTTGCTTAAAATATTTGCCATTTATTCACACCTCAAATATTTACAGGGTGTTTGTCATAAATAGAAGGAAAGCATTATTTTTCAAGTGACAAAGATTACTAAAATACAGGCTTCTTCCTTCAAGTTTTTAATCTATTAACAGATATGGCAGATCTTTAAATATCTATACCATGAATCAAGACTGGTAAGTGCTAGAAGAAATTATAAATTAAGACATGAAAGTATCTTAGAATTAGGAGAGCTTTTTTCCACTGGAAGTTATCCATGCTGCAATTTACAAACAAAAGAACAAGAACTATACCAATCTCTGTAGTTAGAGGGCCACTAAGTACTTTACTCCCATTTGCTTTGTTATTTATTTATTTATTATTTATTTATTTGTTTATTTGCATGTCTTTTCTGTTTTCTGGGCTGTAATTGTCTTCATGAAAGAGTTTATATTAATCTATATCCACACTCCCTAATTTGCCCAGCTCATAAATTATTTGTTGATGGATGTGTGTGGTACCAACGATCAAACTTGTTGCTTAATAAGAAAACTTTTTCTATTACAACGTATATTTAAAAGACAAACCCTATATAACTAAAAATGGTTTTTTTCTGAGAAACTAATCATATTTTAAAAGACAACTTTTATAATATTATACACAATTTGTACCATTAAGTACGGCATATAACAGAAAGATCAAATCTTGGACCTATATAACTGAATAAAAAGCAGAAGCAGCTATCATTCTCTCCATTTACACTAATTGTGACAATGTATTTGTGATGTTTGATTCACCAGGCCCAAACCTCAATGAAAGTGAATTATAAATTAACATGTTAGCTGTGAATGATAACTTACACATCATCCTTTTTTAAGTATTTACCTGCAATTTTGCATAGAAAATGTTATTTAGAGTAGCACTAAGTACATTCCTTCAAGTTTTAAATTTTGTGATTTTGAGAGTCTGTGAGGAAAAATGTCATACTAAGATTATTAGCAACTGCATATGTCTTGAGAGAGAGGTACTTAACGACAATGTTACTAGTCTTAGAACGAAAACTGTCTTTAAGTCAATTCAGTGAACATGTCTGAAGCAACTGCTGGGATTATGGTAGAAATGCTAAATTTGATAAGATGCAGTGACCAGAAACCATAGTCTTTAGAGGGATATATAATATAAGCATTAAAAAGTAGTTTTAAAATGTGCAAATTTATGTATCTCACAAATCAAGGGTCTAGAGATAGTCTAAGGCTTATCCAGCAGCTTAATATTTCATCAAGGTCTTGGATTCTTTCTTCTCCTCATGTTTCCATCACTGTGTGGGATTGTGTCCTCACAGTTGAAAAATGGCTGCAACACCTCCCATATTTATCCATGTTACAGATAGAAAGGCAGAAGTGTTTTTTTCTCTTAAGGATTTGTCTCTTTTGTCTTTTTATTTGTTAATAAGATCCCTTCCCAGGCATATCTTCTTATATCCCACTGACCAGAATTGTATCATAGTACCACTCCCTACTACATGGGTATCTAGGGAAGGAGAGTGGGGATAACATTTAGTACAACCAAGCAGCAGTCTTTGCATTTACTTTTTATCTGTTAACCATTTGAGCTATATGCTTGTAAGGTTTCAATGGAAGGCCAAGTCAATTATAAATAAGGATACAGTGCTCCAAGAAATTTTTATCATTAAATGATGCATTTATTAATTCAAGAAATATTTATTTTATGTATATAAATATATGGCTGTGAATATCCATATAGGTATGTATGTATTTGGGAGATCCATAAAGAAACATAACATAGCATTAAAAAATAAAGAGTAGGAATTATTACATGTAAGATATTTAACAAAGGCATCTCTGATGAGGTGATTTTTGAGCAGATACTTAAAAAAATAAGAGATGGGTCGGGCTGTAACATTTGGAGAATGGCCTAAAAGAGAAAACAAGTATAAAGCCTCTAAGAACATATATAGCTGACATTATCCGTCAAAAGGAACAAACTAGAATGACTGGAGCACAATGATGAGTAATGAATGCTAGGAGATGAGATCCATGGAGCAATAATATGTTGGGCTAATAAGCCCTAGCAGATATTTTACAGTAAGTAAAAAAGGGAAATCTTTGGAAAGTTGTGCACTATAACTACTGTGTGGTATATATATTATAGGATAGAAGTAGAAAACAATTAGGAGACTACTAAATTTCCTAGGATATAAGTAATGATTTCAACTACTGTAGAAACCATAGAAGTGATGAATAATGATTAGAGTCTGTATGTATTTCAAAGGTAGTTTGGGTATGGTTCTGATGAAGAGAAAATTTGGGGAGATTGCCAAGGTTTGAACCTAACAACAGGGAAAATGGAGTAATTGTTTACTAAAATAGGAATTGCAAGAAAGTAAAATGCTATATGGGTGAGATAGGAGGATTGGGGAATCCATACATATAATTTTGGGCATTTTAGGCTTGATTGGCCTGTTACACATCCAAGGACATGTTGGATGATTACAAATCTGAAAATATATTGTGTACTGGACAATAGATGATATAAAAACCTAGAGTTGAAGGTAGAAATTGATTTTGAAGATATAAAATTAACAGTTTTAGTTTATGGGCGATATTAATGCCATGAAACTAGATAATATCACACAGGGAGTGGATAACTAATGATTTTTCATATGACTATTCACAGAGGAAAGAAAATTTCCTATAAAATCTCAGTTAAATTTACATTTGGAAACTTCATTTTACTATCTTATTAAAGTTTAGTATAGTAAATTAAAATTGAGAATATGAACTCTGAAACCAATCATACCTATGTGTGAGTCCTGGTTCTGCTGTTACTAGCTCTGTGATTTAGGCAGATTCATAGCTTCTGTAAGCCGCTCTTTCCTCATCTCTAAATCCTTATGATGCCTCAACATAGATTGTTTTGAAAATTGATGAGTTAATTAGTACACAGTCCCTTATACATAGTAAGCACTCCAAAAGCATTATGCAGTATCATTACATTTCACCACCTTTTTGCATAGAATATACTATTGGTAACTTGATTTAATGTCCTATCAGAGCAGGCTATGTTTTGGAATCCGAAGAAATAAATTACTTAGTAATATTTATTTGAGGACATTTGAATTGGGAGTTGTTGATAATTGTAAGTCATTCCCACTTTTTGATCAGTGTTTCAACATCATATTCTTGATTAATTATCCTCCTGTTTAGGTCACAGTGCTGTTGATATCACCAAGGTGGCTAGAAGACATCGCATGTCTCCTTTTCCTCTGACATCTATGGATAAAGCCTTTATCACAGTCCTGGAGATGACTCCGGTGCTTGGGACAGAAATCATCAATTACCGAGGTACTATCATATTTCCCTGGGTTTTTTTTTCTTTAATCTTTTTCCAAGTAATGGTCATGTAACATGAAGTCAGAACTTTGCTCAAAGAGAAATACTGTTAACCATTGTCACAATTATAATCATTCTTTTTGTTTCTTATTTCGATTCAGCCAAAGGATCAGCCTTAACAGCATATAAAGTATAACACTATAAAGCTTCCTTTTCATAGAAAAGCGGGGGGCAGGGAATCAGCAGTATTTCTTATTCTAAAGCAAAAGTATTCTGACTGAATACTAGACTATCCTCAAAGGATTGGGGGTCCCATTTGACCCAGCTATTCCCCTTCTGGATATCTTCCCAGAAGAATTAAAATCATCATACCACAGTAATATATATGCACCCATGTTTATAGCAGCACAATTTGTAATAACTAGATCTTGGAAACAACCCAAATACCCATCAACTGAGGAATGAATAAAAAAGATGTGATCTTTTTTTACAGTGGAGTCCTACTTAGTCATAAAGAACAATAAACTAGAGACTTTCATAGATAAATGGATGCAACTCAAGACCATACTCATAAGTGAAATAAACCAGATGCACATGTGTAAACATCATACTGTTTCTCTAGTGTGAGAAGCTGAAAGAGTAAGTAAGATCCAAAATATGCAATAGATATTGTAAAATGGGAAGAAACTTCAAGAGGAAAGAGAAACTGGGATGGGGGAATGGAGAAAGGGAAGGGAAAAGCAAAAATGGTAACATGGTAGTTAAGATAGGTATACTACTAATTTCTCTTAGTTCATTGAAAAGAAAGGTTTGTGATAATATTGTTTGAATAATTAAATGCCGATATCTTGTACTCTGAGTAACTAATTTAAAGACAATGATATGCAATGTATTAACCATTGTTATCTTCCTATTACCTTATTTTGAAATTTTGGCATTTTTTTTATCTTTAAAATAAAATTTAAAAAATACCTAGACTAAAGCGTGGAAAATGGTTAACTCTGAATCTGTATGACTTGTCTTTCAGAAATAGAAGATAACTACTGTATCTTGTAATTATCTTTACCTATTGTAGAAAATACATATGGCCAGTCCCTAACTTACAAAGATTTGATTTGGAATTTTCAACTTCGTGATGGTGCAAAAGCAGTATGCACTCAGTAAAACAATACTTCAAATTTTGCACTTTAATCTTTTCCTCCAAATGTGGTATGACACTTGTCTTATAATTCTGGGAGGCAGCTCCTAGTCAGCCACATAGTTTCGGGGTAAGTTTATCTAAACTATAATGATCAGTAGCTTAGCTACATTAAATGTACCTTGACTTTACAATATTTTCA
Source organism: Dasyprocta punctata (assembly GCA_004363535.1). Taxonomy (NCBI): domain Eukaryota; kingdom Metazoa; phylum Chordata; class Mammalia; order Rodentia; family Dasyproctidae; genus Dasyprocta; species Dasyprocta punctata. The sequence continues at coordinate 24,248 of RJWM01018777.1, forward strand.
ACTTACAGTGGGTTTATTCAGACATACCCCCATTGTAAGTCAACAAGCCTCTATAATTAAGTATAACCTATGGAAAACACACTAGTCTATCCATGAGCCACTAAGTAATCAATGTGATCTCACTTTCTTTGCATTGTTTGTCTTCTTCCTTTTTTTTTTTTTTTTTTTTTTTTTTTTTTTTTTTTTTTTTTTTTTTTTTTTTTTTTTTTTTTTTTTTTTTTTTTTTTTTTTTTTTTTTTTTTTTTTTTTTTTTTTTTTTTTTTTTTTTTTTTTTTTTTTTTTTTTTTAGTTTTTTTTGTTTGTTTGTTTTTCCTTTTTTTGCTTTTAGTCTAGTAGCACATTGAGAGCAGTTTAAGAAAAGATAACGGAAAGGCGGTTGTATTAGTCATCACTTTCCATCACTACTAACAAAGTACCTGAAGTAACCAACTTATAAATAGAAAAGTTTATTTTACTTCAGGTTTTTGGAGGTTCTATTCTGTGATTGAATGACACCCCGACTATGGCCCTCTAGCGAGGCAGCACATTATGGCAAGAGCATGTGGTGGAACAAACCATTCACCTCATAAGCCAATGAGCAAAACAAGAAGAAGAAAAAAGATAGAACTAGGATCTGACAATTCCCTTCATGGACTTAACCCCAAGGACCTAAGGACCTCCCACAAGGCTCCTCCTCCTAGAGGTCCACAGCACACACCACCAGTGCTACTTTGGGGACTAAGCCTTTCATGTCTGAACCTTTGGGGAACAGTCACTATCCAAACTATAGCTCTGCCCCATTCCTCAGTGATTTATGTTTATCTCACAATAAATGAGCATTCTTTCCATCTCAAAGTCTTAACTGTTCCAGAATTACTCAGATGTTCAAGTCTCCTCCAAGACTGAAGGCAAACTCCATGTGATAAGCCTTTCTAAAAACAAAACAGAACTTATGTCCAGGATACAATGGCAGGACAGATACAGGCAGTAGCACAGCTAGAATTCATGCAGCTCAAAGCAGTCCTTCGATTTCCCACCCTCTAACATTTCTGAATGTGTTAACCTATTTAAGTAGAAAATTAAATGATGTAGAGAGAAAGGCATTAATGTTTCGATGTATTTGAATATTTTCCATGTTAAAATTGAGCAAATTGTTACAATATACATTTCCATTTGACCAGTAATCCTCCCCAAAAATATGCTACCAGGAGCAGGCCACCACTTCTACCACCACCCCCTCCTAGCTATGCCACTGGACTCAGGATAAACATTTCCTGCTTCCAAGTGGTAGACTAGGAAAAAAGGGAGGAAGGCTCAGCCCATCAGGGTGAATATTAAATTCCATAGTTCCATGTCCAGCACCTGGGGCACACTTTAGTGATTCATGAGTTCCCAAGCATTTGGGCAGCTCTGCCCCATAGCCTTTTTCGTTGCAGCCCATGTGGTCATTTTCTTGGGATGGCTCTGCATGTTGCCTTTGACTCTCCTTAATGAACATTTTACCTTGCTGGTATCTCTGCCTCCCTTGGTTTCTACTTTAGATTCACTCTCATAATTTTACTGCATGTCACTCTTTGCAAGGGCTTCAACCCTGCAACATGCTACCTGGCTTCTCAGACTTTCCGTCGAAATGTTGGTGAAGCCACCTGACCTGAGTTATGGAACTCTTGCATTTTGCATGCCTGAAAACCAGCATCATGCGGAGAGTGCCAGGATCTGCTGCCAGTGGGTCATATTTGAGTTGGATTGAGCCATGGCTGCACCAGGCTCTGAAGGCTTTGTTGGTTGAACCTGGGAAATTGAGTCCCTAGTCAGTCATGGATTCACAGGCATCTCAAGGCTCTTTTCTGAAATTATTCTACTCATAAAAGTCTTCGAAACAAATTTGTATTTCTATATCTTTGCACCTATGATGAATGGGCAGATTTCTGAGATATCCTTATATTTTTCCAATTGTCCAGAAACTAACAAATAAACTAGTCCTTTACCTTTAAGCTCAGCCTCACAAAAATGCACTGTCAGGGACTAGACACAATGTACCCAAATTCTGTGCCATGGCATAACAGGAATACCCTCTAGTCTGATTCCCAATGGAATCTGTCTTTCCATATGAAAGCTCATCCATGCAGCCTTTACTGTCCACATTTCTATCAACATTCTGGTCTTGTGAACCCTTACCTGAATCATCCATTAAGCTCCACTTATAACATTTTAGGCTTTCTCTAACCTGCTCCTCCAAACTCTTCAAAACCAATCTCCTTAACCAATTCCAAAGGATCTTTCGTATTGTAGGGTATATTTACAACAGCCCCCCTACCTACTTTGGACCTCTGGTGAGCCAAGCACATCATAGTTGGAACACATAGTGGAGCAAACCACTGACCTCATGAGCCAACAAGCAAAAAGAAGGGGTAGACCTAAAGGAGGAAGAGAAAGAAAAGAGGGAACTAAAAGAGACTAAGATCCCATACTCCCAAAGGCATACCTTCAATGACCTAAGGCCCTTCCTCATAAAAGTTCGTAACACCTCCCTCTAGTGCCACCTTGGATACACATGGGCTTTTGTGGAACATTCAACATCCAAAGTGTAGGAGTAATACTCTCCATTGCTTTTAGTTTTTAATCAGCAACTTCCATTTCCAACATGTCACTATAAAAATTGTAGACATTGAACCATAGCAGATCAAACTCCTGAGGAGAACTTAAGCTAGTAACACTTTTGGTCACTTCCCCCAAAAAAGAAGTTATATTTAATGCAATCTGAATAAAATATAGTTTCTTAGTTTTTTAGTGCATATGGAAATAGCACAAAAGATTTAATTTTATAAGCACAGAAATTTTTTTATAAAAGCATAAAATATTCAGATTGTAATGAACATTAGAGAGCATCTATACAAACACAGATTTTTCTGCAAGGAAACTCAGAACAGCATAAAAGGAATAGGATTAAGGTACCAATACTTTTACATTATTTTTCTTGCTACATGACAACATTCTTCTTTTGGCATTAAAATTCAAAAATAGTGGTAGCTAGCATAACAAGTTGCATTAAAAGACCTGAAATTAGTAAAATACTGCATGCCATATTTTAACTCTTTGGTCCCTCACCCTACTTTTACAAAAATTAGTTTTTAGAATTTCTACTTATCCTACATCTTTGACTTGCATTCTTTCTAAACCTGTATTATTAGGCTTAAACTTTTTCTTTTGTTTTTGTTCTATCCTTATTGAAAAATATAAAGATTAAAAACTCAAGATACTAGGGAATTTGTCAAAAATTAACCATGTTGTTTTAAAAATCAACTTTAATGAGTTTTAATCAACTTTTTTATTTATTGTTAAATTCAGAATATATAGATAAATATTGATATCAATCTAAACCAAGGTACTTCCAGAAAATATAAATGTAAACTTCAATTTAAAATTTTTTAAATACTTCACTTATTATAAAAATAGATTAGCCATCTCTGGTCTCTTGTAATTTCAGAGGCGTTTCCCTTATATCAGTCCTTAGAAAAACATATTCCAAGTCAGATTTAGACAGAAATTCCAAGCCGGGCGTGGTGGCCCATGCCTTTAATCTCAGCACTCAGGAGGCTGAGTTAGACGAAGCGTTGTGGGTTTGAGTCTGGCTTGGGCTACAATGCAAGCGCAAGGCCAGCCTGAACTACCTAATGCGACCCTGCCTCAAAAAACTAGGGCAGGGAGTTTGGCTCAGTGGTTTAAGCACCTGTCTGGCAGGCGTGAGGCTGAGTTCCATCCCCGGTGCTGCAAAAAAAAAAAAAAAAAGGAAAGATTTGGAAATAGCCATTTCATTTTTCCTACAGGAGACAAACGGTTTTAGGTGTGCTTCCTTTTCCCTTCATATGCTTGTTTCTCTTTCACTTGTTCATCACAGCAGTTGTCGCTCATAAGTAAGCAAATTCTTCATGGATGGTTCACATGCGTGGCAAGTATTCCTACCAATGATGAAAAGCAATAATGTTGTTTACATTCAACCTTTGTGTTGGATCAAATTCAATTTTTAATACGAAAGAGTATTACAGTTAGACTTGCTAGACACTTTAGTTAGGTATTTGGAAACCAACATCATGTAAAAATAATTATTATCGCTGGGCATAGTGGCTCATGCCTGTAATCCCAGCACTGGGGAGGCTGAGGCAGGAGGAGTGCCATGCATTCAAGGCCAGCCTGAGCTGCAAGGTGAGTTCCGACCAGCCTGAACTCCATAGTGGGACCCTGTCTCAAAAAGATAAAAAATAAAATAAAAGATAAAAAATTATTATGGTACAATTCAGTTTGCTCAACAAATATTGATTAAGGATCTACTGAGAAATACTGTTTTAAATTCCTGATATACAAATATGAATAAAAATAAAGCTCTTGCCTCGTGAATCTCATAGTCTAAAGCAAAAGAGAGAAAGAAATAAACAACAGTACTTGTCTTCTTTATTAGCTCCTTTGCAGGCTCTCTTCTTTTTCACTCCTTTGAATTAAGCTTTCTTTAGTTTTTGTTTTTTTCTTTCCCCTTTTCACATCTTATAATTTCACTTTATACAGCCTTATACACACCAGTGGTTTCAGATACCACCTCCATCATTTTGAAATCTATATCACTGCCCAGACCTTACCTAGTCTCCAAACTCAGGCACCGTAAGCATTACATACCTACCTGCTGCTGCTAAGTTTAGCAGAATAAATATTAAACTTATTTTCTTTGCCTCTGTGTGTTTCTTCTACATCTTCTTGAATCCATCCTTTGTTCTCCATCCCCACCACTATTATTTCCATTCAGGTCATTATTATTAACTTCCTGGATTATTGTAACAAACTTCCTCCAGTTAACATCCTCCCAATCCTTTCTTTGTTGTTGATACTCTGTTCAAACAGCAGAGTATAATACCTCAGTAGTGTGAAGATGACCATGACCTCAAGATAAAACCGAACTCTGTGACATGTCACATAAGGCTCTGCATTATCTAAAAACTTTTTTTCAGTTTCTTCTCTTACTTCCTTACTGTAAAGACTTGCTTCTCAGAGTATGAGACGTAAACCAAAAAGATTCTTATAAAAAAACAACAAAGCAACTGGGCGTGGTGGCTCCTGTCTGTAATCCCAATGCTTGGGAGGTTGAGGCAGGAGGATTGCACGAGTTGGAGCCCAGTCTGGGCTACATAGTGAGTTCAAGGCCAGCCTGAACTACACAGCAAGACTCTGTCTCAAAAAAACAAACATCAAAACTAAAGAAATAATAACATAAAACTTTCTTGTACTCTTAACTACTTGAAGATAATCATACACAGTGTAATAATTATTATTTTATTGATTATGAAATTTTATTTCTTCATAAAGTAAATGCATTTAAGAGGAAAAAAACCTGCTTCTTCCCAAATCTAACATGCAGTTTCTTGCCTCATTGTCTTTTATCTTTAAGCATTTGCTTATGTTAACTTTTGCTTGAAATTTCTACTTCTCTGACTGGCTAACTACTATATAGCAAGTTTAAACTGAGCACAGTGACACATATCTATAGTCCCAGCTACTTGAGAGTCTAAGGCAGGAATATCATGAGTTTAAGGCCAACCTTGGCAATGTAAAGAGACCCTGTCTGAAAAAAAACAAAAAAGATCAATTTTAAGGAATATCTCTTCCATTAAGAATTCCTTCCTGTCTGCTTCTGAGTTTCTTTGGCTGATTAACTACCCTTTCCTTGCATTTATATGTTCTATGATGAATGAATGACCATATTTTTTACTGTCTGTTGTGAATGCCCTAATAAATAACATGGGCATGAAAAAAAACAAGTGCTTTATGTGTGACTCACTATAGGTTGGATTATCATAAATGAAATATGACATAATTTTCTTACTGAAGTAAAGAAAATTCTCTCCAGAAAAAAGAATTAGAAACTTACTGTACTTTAAAATGTTACACTTAGCAAGTATGTTTGCATTTTAATAAACAAACCTTTGAAGTTCATTTTTATTTCAGTTAATTGTACTTCTAAAGTATTTAATTTTGCAGGGTGTAGTAACACATGCCTGTAATTTCAGCACTTGGGAGGCTGAGGCAGGAGGATCTCTGAGTTCAAGGCCAGCCTGGACTACATAGTGAGACCTTGTCTCAATAAAAGCAAAAAACAAACAAACTACTTAATTTTATCCATTAATCCACGAGTAGGCATAGTATTTGGGGGGAATTTAAAGATCTTCATCATTCACTGAAATCCCAAATATTTTTGCCTGTGCAAATGCTGACACTTAAAATTGTAGAAGTCTTTAAAGGAAAGCCTATCTTTTGTAAGGCAAGTCCAAAGTCACTGAATCTATGAGCCAGTTTGGAGCTGTGACATCTCTAAAATGTTTTTTTATTTGTCTCAGAAAGTATAACAGTAAGCCTAAAAGACCAAGGATATAACATGTACAAAAATGCTGGAAGGTCATAAATATAAAGTAACGTACATGAAGTACTTAAAATAATCAGAGCGTAACTTGGAGATCAAGTAATCTTTCTTACTTTAAAGATGAGGAAACTCAGGACTAAATAGTTGCGATGATGTTCTTAGAAAAAGCATAGTTATGATTAAACAATTAAAACTAAGAAGTCTTAATTCCCAGTCTGATGTCCATTTTAACATAGCATATTGCTTCTCAAATCAATATGAAACTTACTTATCTCAACCAAGTTCCTAGATGTGTATATATGTATAAATTGAGTTTGGTTTGTTTTTTAGTCCATCTTAGTTATAAATGAATTTTCTGTTGTATCTCATCTGTCCTTTGTGTATCTATTTTCAGTTCCTATTTGTAAGCATAGCTTGTAAGGAACAAGTTCTCCATTGACATAGATAGCTTTCCTTTGGTTTCTTAGGAGAAGCATCTCTGCCATAATAATGGATGATAATATTTATAAGACTACCATTTATGAGTCATCTTCTTTCCTGGTAAAATGCATGACACAAATAATTACAACTTTACATTTGACATGGTACCAGCTACCCTGTAGCAAATTAAAATATTCTGGCATAATTCCCTAAAATTCCCTGTCTTTTTCAGTTTGCAATAAAAAACTGAGTTTTCAATACAAATGGTTCACTGTGTTAGGAACTTTATCATGGATTATAAGCACCATGCTTTCCTATTTAAGACCACATGATCAAAAATGTAGTTTTTTTTTTTTCTCACAAAAAAAACTTCATCAGTTCTAGTGGAATAACTTTTAAATGTTGCTGTTGGAATTTATTTTAAGCAGTGAAGTAACTCTTTTAGAATACTGACCACACAGAAGCTCATGTTTCCATCTTTGACTTCTAGCTAGTTAGTGTCTGAAAATGGCAGTTTTTTTAAGCAGATTCCCTGCCCTCTAGAAGCAATTTGAAGGCTTCCGATTCTATACAGTAGGAAGTACTCACCAAAAGTTGTTCACGAATTGTGCTGGAAGTTCTTTAATTCTTCCTGATTGTGCAGGGGCTGTCAGAGAATAAGGACAAAAGAAGCAAAGTATACTGAAAGAAGCTTTGTTATCATGCACTCTTTACTTTGCTCTATTGTTTACTATCTGAGTACCTTTGGACATGTTACATAATCTTTCAGAGTCCTACCTCCTTATGTAAAATGGAAATAATATCCATCAGCATAGGGTTATTGTGGATTATTATTAAAGATATACATATATGAATAACTCCCATTAAACTGCTGTATTTGGAAATTAGTAACTGATTCCCTTCCCTCCATCTCCCTACATGGGTTATAACCTTGTGATAAGCACTCATAAAATATAGAATGAAAGCTAAAAACTTCTGGCTTAGCTTCATTTGTTGGTCCTCACTAATAGTCTCTGAATACTACATGAATTTTGATATAATCAAATTTACATTCTACCTACCCAGGTCATTCAGGCATGTGCTCTCTGTCTCATTAGAACATTTAATTAAATAGTAGTTTTTCACTGTTTTTCTGCTTATCCACAGTTGAATTTTATAAAACTGAACTAAAAATTAATATAATTATTCTAATAGTTCAAGTGAAAGCATATACTTTTATTGTCCAAATCACTGCCTCCAGTTTATACCTCCAAGCCAGTAAAGTATCTCCTGGGCTATTGCAAGTATCTCCTGGGCTATTGGTCTATACTGTCATTGGTTCAGACTTTTCCATGAATACAGTCACTTGAACTCATTTACAATTCCTTTCAGGTATTTTTCTCTTTCATTCGTTAACTTCATTACATCTCTTAAGTAAGCTTGGTGCTTACGTCACTGAGCTAAATCCCCAGCCCTATATATGTGTGTGTGTGTGTGTGTGTGTGTGTGTGTATTTTTTTTTTTTTTGAGATAAGGTTTCACCATGTAGTTCAGGCTGCCTTGAACTCACTATGTAGCTCACTATGTCCTTGAACTCTCAGTGATTCTCCTGCCTCAGCCTCCTGAGTGCTAGGATTACGGGTGTGTACCACCATCCCCAGCTCTCCATAGGATTTTTACTGCACAGCTTTAATTGAATATATCTGTGATTAAAACAAAGTATAGTCTTTAAATATTAGTCTCAGTTTTTCTATTCTTTTTAGGTACCTAATTATGTTCCCATGTCTTTGTTATACATGTCTTACTGAGTATAATTTATTAAGCAGTTTTTTATTCAGGATCTATTTTGAAGTACCATAGTCTGTATTAATAACATAAAGTTAAACTTCACAACATAAGAATGGAAAAAATTTTGAATTAAAGTAGAAAGAAAATAGAAATTGCATAAGAAGGAATAGCATCAAAATCTCATATTCCTGCGATGATGAAGATTTCTAGGATAGGTCCTTTTTTTAATAGCCATAGTAATATCCGAGCATAGTGTTACCACGGGGGAATCCAGCAGATAGACTCCAGGGTCTTGTGTACAAAAGGCAAAAAATGCACGGTGTACACCTGAAGGCAGCTGAAAAACAGCTACATTTATTGAAGATCAAGGGAAGATGTGCTCAGGGCCAGTCCATGCCAACAGAAATCATGGTGTGAACACCAAAGTCATGCCAGGACAACAGGAAAGTAAAAATCACTGCACACAGATAAATCAAGCTTTCTGAAGTTTAAAGATATGCATCCCAACCTGGATGCCTCCCACAGAGTCTTTAGGTAAAACCTACAGCAATGGTGATAGGGTGCTGAGTCATCTCCAGCCTTCAAGGCACGTGCCTGTACCAGAATTCACTCTGATCTTAATTACATGTATGAGATATAGTGAATATTTATGAACCCTTAGTAAGATTCATATAGGGTAAAGGTAACTAAAGGTTAAACCAGGAGAATCAGTGCATATGTGCTGTCTTCTAGAGCTTCAAAGATTTCCTGGGTTTTTGTTATGTTCTGTCTCTCTTGGGACAGTGAAAGAAAGAATGGCTCTAAGGTGCTGTTCAAACTCAAATGATGGAGGAGAGTGATTTCTTCAGTTCCATTGTTCTAACTGCACTAATAGGACCAACTGATGTTGGAACAGTTAGGAATTATTTTTAGAATACTGTATTGCACTACTTGGTTCAGAATTATAGAAATTATAGTAAGAAAATATTTTCCCTCTGTGGAGCATATGTCAGTTTATAGGTCAGTGATTGAGAGAGTACCATTGAAAAAGAATTTTAAATATTCAAACTATAGAATGAACGTTTTCTGTTTTTGTTTCTTTGCACCGAAGTCTAACCAACAAATTCTCATTTGCCAATAATATTCCATGCATTTCATCTAGTTGTGGCAAGATTTCCATATTTTAGTACTGAAAAAGAGCAAACTCTTACTGTCAGTTGAAACATTTTCTGTGACCTCAACACTTTAGATATTTTTAAAACTATTACACCTTCTATAGTTATTATTTTTACAACTTAATATTTCTTACATAGAAATAAAGATATATAAAATAGATGTAAGTCGTGGTAATAAAATAAACATAAAAACTCAAATTAAGAACTAATTACCAATTCTATTACATCTTTCTCAATTGTTAAATCATGACTTAATCATTTCTGATAGTCATAACATTTGTATTATTCAAAAATTCTGTAATGGTACGTAAGTTTTGTTTTATTTTATGACATAAGAACTGTAATGCTTTCCCTTACTCATCATGTTGGCAGATAATGAGTATCCTTAAATGGAAAAGTATAAATGCATGGCACACTAACACTTTGAAAAAGCTATGTATTTTATAAGCATAGGAATTTTATTATATTATTTCATATACATGACTTATGGAAGAATTATAATTAACATATAAGTTTTCTGCACAGGAGACCTTAACCTCTAAATCAAGTGTCCCCCCACCCCCACAAGTTTGTGGCCCATCAGGAACTGGCTGCACAGTGGGAAGTAAGCACTGAGCAAGTTGGAGAAGCTTTGTCTGTTATTTACAGAAGTTTCCCATGACTAGTGTTACCTCCTAAGCTCTGACCCTGGTCAAATTAGCCTAGGCATTAGATTCCCATATAAGCTCGAACCTTAATGTGAACATATACATGTCATAGCACTCTATACAATTCATAAATATACATTTTTTTGTATGAGCTTCATCTCCATCAAACTGAAGAAAATATTTTACAGAATTTAGGGAGCAGAGTGTATGAAGGAAAGTAGAACAGAATAGACATTTTCTCTTCACATTCTGAAAGCAAGACCTTAGCTCCTTGGCACACAGCCTAACTTTCAGCAAAATGGAATGCTCACTGCAGTCTGTGAAGAGCTGCAATCTCCCACTACCAAATGTTCCTGAGCAAACATGTTAGTTATACTAATTGTACACTTTTTTTTTTTTTTTTTTTTTTTTGAGGCACTGGGGATTGAACTCACAACCTCGCACCTGCCAGGGCAGACACTTAAGCCACTGAGCCAAACTCCCAGCCCTGGTTTTTTGAGGCAGGGTCGCACTATGTAGCTCAGACCAGCCTTGCACTCGCGTTGTAGCCCAAGCTGGCCTCGAACTCACAATGCTCCTCCTACCTCAGTCTCCTGAGTGCTGGGATTAAAGGCGTTCGCACCACGCCCGGCTCCAGAGGCTAACTTTAAGACATAATATTCAGGTGGGAAGTTATGCTTTCTACTTTCCGTATAGTTTTGAAGGCTAAAGCTGCCTTTCTAACCACTTGTTCAAAATTTATTCAGCACTAATACTTAAGTGTCTACCTGTGGGGAAAGGAAAAAGATAGTTTAACATCTTTTTAACACTGGCTCATGGTGAAGTAATTTGCAGTAACTACATACTTGACATTCTCAAGTGGATAATCTAATCAGGTATTGAAAGAAATCTAATTTACATTACAGAAGATCTCTGTTTATTCTTAAACTCAACTGAGAGACATGGGTATTGTTGCTGTATAGCAGAGAGGTGTATGTGACATTTATTTCTTCAATTCACTAGTTGAGATCTCTTACCATTTTACAATAGATTGTATATTTATCTCCAATTTTTTCCCTTCTCTTGGGTTTTTAGACCAAAACTTGAAGTAGGCAAGCTTTTCTCTTTGATAAGACTTAAACTTTATTAGTATGTTAACTCAATAACAACTCCAAAAGCAAAATTAATCCAGTAGGGCTCTAATCTAGCTTAAAAATAGCAATCCTGTATATATTAATAGTCTTAACTAGAGTAAAGAATTTCTTCCTGATGTTTTTCTCATATTTGAAGAAAGCCTGTAAATACCAGCTGGAAGGTGTGTGCCTACAAGTGTGATTTTTCCAAATATAGTTATATGTTTAAGCAAGAACATTTTTCTTTTTAAAAAATCTCTTATCACCCAGGAGTGGTGGCACACTCCTGTAATCCCAGCACTTAGGAGGCTAAGATAGGAGGATCATTGCAAGTTCAAGACCAGCCTGGGCTACAAAGTGAGCCCAAGTTCAACCTGAACTGCATAGTGAGACCCTGTCTCAAAAAGACCAAAAAAAAAAACTCTTGCCTTTGCTTAAGAAACCGATAACTTTATCAAGATATAATTTATATGCCATACAGTTAACTCATTTAAACTATACAGTGCAAATGTCTTTAGTATATTCAGAGATATTAGAACTACTACCACGATCTTAGACTATTTCCACTATACACACAAAAATATCCTTTTAGTTACCATCCTCATGTCCTCTGATCCTCCACATGCACACATTCCAACACTAAACAACCACTAGTCTACTTTGTGTATTCTGGACATTTCTTATAAGTGAGATAATTAATATGTGGTCCTTTATGACTTATTTAACTTAGCACAGTATTTTCAGGATTTATCCATGTTGTAGTGTTTTAAAAACCCATAACATAAAATATGCCTTGTTAACCCTTTGAAGTATATAGTTCACTAGTGATTGTTTAACCTGTTTATTATCATTGTAAAACAGATCTCCAGAACTTTTTCATTCTGTAAATCTAAAACTCTATACCCATTAAATACCGACTCATTTACTTTTCCCCTAGGACCTAGTAACCATATTTTACTTTCTGGTCCTATTAATTTGACTTCCTTAGCTACCTCACCTAAGTGCAATCGTGAAGAATTTGTCTTTTTCGTGATTGACTTATTGCACTTACCGTAATGTCCTCAACATTTATCCATCTTACAGTATGTGATATGATGTTCTTGCTTTTTAAGGCTGAATAATTTTAAATCCTCCTTTGTGTCTGTGTGTGTGTGTGTGTGTGTGTGTGTGTGTGTATCGTGTTATGTTTAGTCATGTTCAATGGACATCTGAATTGCTCTTACCTCTTGATAGTTGTGAATGTTGTTTCTATTAACATGGGTTACATATCTCTTCAAGACCCTGCTTTCCATTCTTTTGAATATGTGGTCAGCAATGGAATTGTTGGATTCTCAAATCAAATGGTAGTTTTGTTTCTGAATTTTTGAGAAGCTGCTGTAGTGGTCACACTATTTTATAATCTCATCAGTAGTGCACAAGGGCTCTTATTCCACCACATTCTCAATAAAATTTATTATTTTCTGCTTTGTTTTATTTTGTTTTGTTTTGTTAATAGAAGCCACCTAATGGGGATAAGGAGATGTCTCATTGTAATTTTGATTCTATCACATTCTCAACAAAATTTATTATTTTCTGTTTTGTTAACAGAAGCCTCCAATGTGTATGAGAGGATGTCTCATTGTGGTTTTGACTTCCATTTTTGGATTATTGATTGTTGAACATATTTTCATATCTTTACTGACTTTGTAAATCATCTTCGTCTATTTGGGTCCTTTGTCCATTTTTTAGTTGAGTGATTTTTTTTTTATTGTTATAAAAACTGTAGTAGTTACTTTCCCATCATTAGGAAAAAATAGCTAACACCCTCAACTTGAAAGAGGAAGACATTATTTTAGCTCACCATTTCAGAGGTTCAGTCCACAGTTGGCTGTCTCCAAGCAAAAGCAACATGATGAAAAAATATGGTAGAAAAAGGATGCTCAACACATGGCAACCAAGCAGAAGAGAGAAGAGGACAGAGTTGCAAAAAAATTACACCTTTCCACGTTATACCTCCACAGTGACTCACCTCTTGTGACCAGGCCCTACCTCCTAACCAGGACATTCAGCTCACATCAGTGGATTAATCCATTGATGAGAATAGTGCCCACATCATTCATTAACCTAATGGAAGCCCCACCTCTGAGTACATAAGACTTTGGGGGACATTTTAATCTAAACCATAACTCCTTATATATTCTGGATATTAACCCTTTATCAGATATATGGTTTGTGGGCCGGGTGTTTGGCTCAGTGGCTTAAGCGCCTGTATGGTAGGTATGAGGTTGTGAGTTCAATCCCAGGTGCCGCAAAAAAAATAAATAATAAAAAAATAAAAAAAGATATATGGTTTGTAATTATATTGTCCCACTCTACAGGCCATCTTTTCACTGTGTTCTTTATGTTCTTTAATGAACAAAATATTTAAGTTTGATATGGCCCTGTGTATTGTTGTCTTGGTTGCTGATGCTTTTGGTGTGATATCCAAGGAACTGTTACTGAGCTGAATGTGATAAACATTTTCCCCTATTTTCTTATAAAATTTTATAGTTTCAGGTCTCTAGTTTAGGTCATTAATTCATGTTGAATTAATTTTTATATGTGGTACAATGTAAGAGTTAAATTTCATATTTTTGCATTGTACACATCTAGTTTTTCCAAAGATACTTGTCACAAAAACTGTCCTTTCCCCACTAAATAGTATTGGAACCCTTATCAAAGATCGTTTGACCATAGATGCTAAGCTTTATTTCTGGGGTCTGTTTTGTGCTCCATTGGGCTATATGTCCATCTTCATGCCTATACCGCACTGCTCTGTTTCCTATAGCTTTTAGTATGTTTTGAAATCAGTCCTCCAACTTTACCCTTTTTCAAAACTTGGTTTCACTATCCAAGGACCTTTGATATATGAATTTTGGGATGATTCTTTTATTTCCACAAAAAATGCCATTGAGATTTTGATAGGGATTGTACTGAGTTGGTACATTGCTTTGGATAGTATGGACATTGACAGTATGAAACCAGGAATTGAACTCAAGACCTTGGCTTACCAGGCAGGCACTTGTGCCGCTGAGCTGTATCCTCAGCCCTTTCTTCTATTTCTCTGAACAATATTTTATAGTTTCCAGTATGCCTCATTCTTTTTTATGTCTGTGTTGTATTTTACTGTATGGATGTGCCACATTTTGTTTACCTAACCATAGTTGATGGTCATCGGGTTGTTTCTTTTCACTAATCAATAATACTGCAAAAATACTCATATAAAAGCTTTTTGATGGATTTATGTTTTCATTTCTTTGGAATTTGTCTTTGACTTTTAAGAAGAATTGAATTTACGGGAGGCCGAGGTAGGAGGAGCATTGTGAGTTCAAGGCCGGCTTGGGTTACAACATGAGCGCAAGACCGGTCTGAACTACATAGTGTGACCCTGTCTCAAAAAACTAGGGCTGGGAGTTTGGCTTAGTGGCTTAAGAACCTGCCTGGCAGGTGCAAGGTTGTGAGTTCAATCCCCAGTGCCACCAAAAAGAAAAAAAAAAGAATTGAATTTAAATAATAATGGCTCCTTTGAAAGTCCAGGTTAGCAAAAGTCATTGTATATCTTTTTTATTTTATACAGACACAGATGAAAGAAACAAAAATCTAGTTTTTCTTGTTCAAAAACTAGAGGAATGCTGGGCGTGATGGTGCACGCCTATAATCCCAGCACTCGGGAGGCTGAGGCAGGAGGATCATATCAAGTTCGAGACCAGCCTGGGCTACAAAGTGAGCTCAAGGCCAGTTTGAACTGCACGGTGAAACCCTGTTTCAAAAAGAAAAAAACAAAAAAGAAGCTAGAGGAACCAAACACATACTTTCTCACAGACAACATATTGAGATCTTACATAACAATTTAGTAAATAGATGCTAACTGATTGATATATTTTAAGTTAAATAGATAGTTTAATATCTACATGAGTAACCAGGCGCAGTGGCATATGCCTGTAATCCCAGTTACTTAGGAGGCTGAGGCAAAATCATACAAGTTTGAGGCCATTAGGCAACTTAGCAGACTGTACCTCAGTTTGGGGATGTACCTCAATGATAGTACAACCCTGAAATGAATCCCTAGTACTGAAAAAAAAAATCAGAGTGGCAATAATCTTGATTACTATCTTGAATGAAGCCTTGAAATATACGATTTCCTTTGTCAGCAAAAAAGAAAACGAAGGCCAGGCATGACAGTGCACCTCTGTAATCCTAGCACTCGGGAGATTGAGGCATGAGGATTGCTACAAGTTTGAGGCCAGCCTACGCTACATAGTGAGTCCAGGCCAGCCTGAATTACATACATACCAAGACCCTGTCTCAAAAAAAAATAAATGTAAAATGACAGCCCATGTTTAGGGAAGTCATGACCATATACATGAAGATAAGAAAACATCATACTCGGGAGGCTGAGGTAGGCGGAGCATTGTGAGTTCGAGGCCCACTTGGGCTACAAGGCGAGCGCAAGGCCGGCCTGAGCTGCATAGTGCGACCCTGCCTCAAAAACCAGGGCCGGGAGTTTGGCTCAGTGCCTTAAGTGCCTGCCCGGGCAGGCGCAAGGTTGTGAGTTCAATCCCTGGTACCGCAAAAAAAAAAAA
>RJWM01018778.1:0-16008 GCA_004363535.1 Dasyprocta punctata
TTTTGTTGTTCAAAGACTCCTCATGATGTGAGACCTGTAGCAGTTAAAATAGATAGATGTTAATACTTGACAGTAATACTGTTATTTGGGTTGGTATTGATAAAAAGGGTAACCCTATGTACATACGGCCTTAGTACAAATATGACTTAATAATTATATGTCAGTTGATTTCTTTTTTGTTTGTTTGTTTGCTTTTGAGATGGTCTCACTTTGTAATTCAGGTTAGCCTTGAACACATGCAGCCCAGACTGACCTCTGATTTTCTTACGTACTTCCAAAATAGCAAAATTGCTCTTCATGTTTAGGAATGATGATTGTAAACTAATGTTTTTAAACTAGTAAAAATCTCATTTTTAAATATAATCTGAGATCTCTTGTTAAAATCTAGAAGATTATAACTCCTTCCTTTTTCTATTCTCATATTTTATTTTATTTTATTTTATTTTATTTTATTTATTTATATTATTTTTGCGGCACCGGGAATTGAACTCACAACCTCGTGCCTGGCAGACAGGGCTTAAGTCACTGAGCCAAACTCCCGGCCCTGGTTTTTTGAGGCAGGGTTGCACTGTGTAGCTCAGGCCGGCCTTGCACTCACTTTATAGCCCAAGCCGGCCTCGAACTCACAACACTCCTCCTACCTCAGCCTCCCAAGTGCTGAGATTAAAGGCGTGCGCCACCACGCCCGGCTATTCTCATATTTTAAAAATATATATATTTTAACCAAATCTTTTCATTCTCAGAGCAGATTCTTAGGATAGAAATAAAAATTTATTTGAAGAATGTTCTGCGTTTGGTGTTCATATCAGATGTTGAGTCAAGTCCCTGACAATGGAGCCGAGTATGTTGTTGCATTCCTGTAATCCCAGCTACTTAGGATACTGAAGCAGAAGGATCACAAGTTCTAGGCCAGCCTGGGCTGCTTTTTAAAGTGGGGAAGTGGCTTCTACTAGGCATGTGTCACCATACTTGGCGCAGAATCTGTGTTTTTAAATATTCCGTGTAGAGCCGGGCGTGGTGGCGCACGCCTTTAATCCCAGCACTCTGGAGGCTGAGGTAGGCGGAGCGTTGTGAGTTCGAGGCCGGCTTGGGCTACAACGCGGCGCAAGGCCGGCCTGAGCTACATAGTGCGACCCTGCCTCAAGAAAAAAACCAGGGCCGGGAGTTTGGCTCAGTGGCTTAAGCGCCTGCCCTAGCAGGCGCAAGGCTGTGAGTTCAATCCCCGGTGCCGCAAAAAAAATAAATAAATAAATAAATAAATATTCCGTGTAGAAATACTTTTCCCAGTGGCCATTCTAAGCTTCTGAATGCTCAGGTAACTGTCTTTCTTCGCTTTTTCATTCTCTGTATATTTTTGGCTAAAACATTTACCTCCACTCAAAAGTTTTAGCTTCCTCCTGCTGACTGCTTGACATTTCTACCAAGCTTTGCATCAGTTATGCTTAAAAGCAGCAGGAGGTGGAGACTTAATAGAAATTTGGTTTTGGGGGTCTCAAGTGAGAAGCCTTCATTTCCTCCACTTGTTTTGCTTTGTCCTACAGTCAACTAGAACAAGACCGAGACGACCTCCTATGAGACTGAAAGTGGTGGGGGGAGAGCCCAATTTGGATGAGAGAAAGAAAAAATGATAAGAACTAATGTGGCAGCTGGTATTTGGTTCTGAATGTGTTCTAGGCTTTGAGTCCTGTGAAAAGAGATACTATTCATGATAGTCTTTAATTCTAATGTACCTTTAAAGTGCCTAGCACCATATTGGCACTAGAAAGTTGATTCTGATCTCACAGTTGGAGATTGCTGAGAGTAGGTAAGATGGTTATACTGGGGAGGTGTCTCTCCCCCCTACCGTCTTGTCTCTGTTTCTCTGTCTCTGACTCTCTCTCTCTCTTTCTCTCTCTAGATCTTATATTTCTCTCTCACATCAACACTTCTAGTCTCTCTTTTTTAACAGAAATATTTTCAAAAATCACTTGCCAAAGTCACACATTTGGCCTTAAACTTTGTAGCTGCCAGTGGGACTAGTGGGACACAGTTGCACAGAGATTTACAGAGTTTACAAGGCAGAGACTAACAGGTTGCTTATATGAAAAGCACGACTATTCTGGGTCTAGGAACAAGAAAATTTGCCATGGTTCTCATATTTTAGTAATGTAAGAAACTATCATACATCTTTATAGTAACTCAGTGAGTACATAAGCCTTATGAGGCTAAAGATCATTATCTTGTTTGTCTCTGTAGTCCCAGTGTTCAAAGTAGCACCTGACCCAAAGTAGAAACTTGGTTGATAGTTTGAATGACTATGTTTGCAGAGCTGTTGAAAATGTTGATTTAAACTGATGGTACAGAAGTCAGTGAAAACAATTCCCTAGAGGCCTTTGGAGTACCTGGAATTGAATCTACAAGGATAAGAGACAGGATCCCCTGTTCAGTCTCCTTAGATATTGTTACGTTTTGTATCTAGATGTCCCCCCAAAGCCTCATAGTTTTTTCGGAGGTGACTAAATCTAGAGTGTGTGATTGATTGGCAGTGCAATGCTGGGATTAAGGGTGGGTGATTGCTGGGTCAGTTCACTGATTCGATTGGTACCGCCCTTAACCCTGGTAGACTGAATACAATATAAGGGACAGGCAAAGACTTGTCTTATGCTCCCTCTCCTGTTGCATTTGCTGTATTCTGCTCCCATGAACTATTGCCCTTCTGCCATGTGCCACAAACCTCTACAAACTGTGAGCTAAATAAAGCTTTTCTTAACTTTCAGGTAGTACTTGATGGAGAAGATTGTGGTTTGGTTCTACTCTGCCACATCCTCAATTTTAGCTCTAAACCTAGTCATCTGTCCAAATATTCATTTCTCTTGCAGTTAAAGAGTTTCCTATTGTCCTGGTCATGGATCCGATTCTTAACATCCTTTGGTATTACCCTCTTATGCAGAGGAATGAATAGCAGTTACCTTCTAAATTTTATTGATGGTCTCAGACTTGAACATTTCAAGGACCAGAAGGAACGTGACAGTAAAACTGTTAGCAACATTTACTTTATATCTCTTAATGATAGTTGCTCTGTGCAAAAAACTTTCACATATTAATGTCTCAATCTTTTAGTAGTTATCTTTTTTTTTTGGTACCAGGGATTGAACTCACAACCTCACACTTGCCAGGCAGGCACTTATGCCACCGAGTTAAACCCTGGCCCTATTTTTTGAGACGGGGTATCGCTATGCAGTTCAGGTTGGCCTTGAACTCAGTTTGTAGCACAGGCTGGTTTTGATCCTCCTGCCTCAGCCTCCTGAGTGCTGGGATTAAAGGCGTGAGCCACCACACCCAGGTTGGTTTTTTTTTGTTGTTGTTGTTTGTTTGTTTGTTTGTTTGTTGCGGCACCAGGGATTGAACTCACAGCCTCGCACCTGCCAGACAGGCGATTAAGCTGCTGAGCCAAACTCCCAGCCCTGGTTTTTTTTGAAGCAGGGTCGCACTATGCAGCTCAGGCCGGCCTTGTGCTTGCGTTGTAGCCCAGGTTGGCCTCGAACTCACAATGCTCTGCCTACCTCAGCCTCCTGAGTGCTGGGATTAAAGACCACCACACCCGGCTTGTTTTTTGTCTTTTTGTGATAGGATCTCACTATACATTTTAGGCTGGCCTTGAGCTCACTTTTAGCCCAGGCTGGTCTCCACCTTGCAACAATCCTCCTGCTTCAGCCTCCTAAGTGCTGGGATTAAAGGCATGTGCCATCACACCCAGCTGCAATGATTTTTTCTTGCAAATAACTTTTTTTTTGAAAAATTGCCTAAGGATTTGGCAAATGCAAAAGGGAAACAAAGGGAGAAAATGCATTTTGAAAAGTTGAGGATGTATTCTGAAGTGCTTAGCTTGATACTGTCTGTCCCATAGTGGAAAATAATAGTAATAGTGATTTATGGGAGTATTTGGTTATAGTAAATCATGCCTTCTGTCCTGCTTTTACATAATTCTTTCTCATTTTTAAATAAGATTTTTAAAAAGAAAAGCTAATGACTATTTGTGGTCACTGTGAAGCTTGTGTATGCTGAAATTACTGACATCATTTAAATGGCTTAGCGTTTCATAATATTTGGGGTAATGTGAAAATACAGTGCTTGTCTTTGGTCAGTGAGGACTGGTTTCTTCTGATTTGGGGGTGCAAGTGGTATTTTTCAGGAGTTTTCATTTGATAAAGCACTTCAGATTCAAGTACTTCTCTTCCTGCTCAGGAGTATGCATGGGAAGAAAGAGTTTTGTTAGTAGTTGAACATTTGAGGGAGAAAATTGAGGGAGTGATGAAGAAGGGAGAGGTTTGCAAATGCATGTGACACAGAGCTAGAGGGTTTAGTACAGCTGCAGATGTATAACCCATTTGTGCACTTGAGCGTCGCCTGGGGGAACATTGGCCTGGTGAGTGCACAGAGAGGTGCATTTTGATCTAGGTAATTTCTCTCAGGTGGATCTCACCATCCCAGAGTCAAAACCTGTCAGCAAGGAGCTAAAGATGGAGTGAAGTTTATTGTACATTTGTTTCCAGGCGACACCATCATTCTAGAAGGGTCAAGTGAGACGTATCATTAGAACCATGTTGATTTACAGAGACCCTTGCACACTTTTCCTGCAAGGAAAAATGAAGAGAGGCTATAAGAGAATAGCTGAGGGGTGCTGGGTTGGGACAGTAGGCTGTAAATGGTGAGGAAACTGCACACCCCCACCCCTAAGAGTCCCTGATTAATTTGGTGCAGATGCTCTGCCTGGATCTCCAGGAAAGGTCCCAAAAATCTGGTTAAGAAGGAAAGTTCATTAGGAAATCTCTGATAGTAGTCTTAGAGCAGTGGTGGCAAACTTATGGCATGCATGCCACAGGGGACTGTTTCTGTCATTGAAAGCTATGAAAGGTTTGCCATCACTGCCTTAGGGGGTAGAGAAGTGCATCTTTATCTCTCTTTCCTGTTTTTTCTTTGCTCACCTTTGAGCTCAAAGGGAAACATGAGAAATTTAATTTAGAATTCAGACTCCTCAAATAAAGAATGCAGAGAAAAATGTTTCTCCACAAGCCAAATGAATTTAGGTTTTGTGGTGAGATTTGTGAAGGGAGTGGCATTGGAGTTGTACTGAGATGATAGCTAAGTTTTAGCAGTAGTGCATCCTTCCTGTGTTTTGTATTTGCTGAAGTATTCTTAATAATGAATTGAACGATAGTTCAGCATGATACTGATTTAGTCCTGTTTGTCCCCAGGAAGAGGTCCTCCATCTCATAGTGACATGTGCCTATAATCTCAGCACTGAGGAAGCTGAGACAGGAACATGTTGAGTTCATCATCAGCCTAACCTATATAATGAGACCCTGCCTCAGAAGACCAAAAAAAAAAAAAAAAAAAAAAAAACCAAAAATAAACTCTGGGTGCAGTAGCACAAACTTACAATCCTTGCACTACAGAGGCGAAGGCTAATAATGCTAAGGCTGCAGGAAGATTACAAGTGAGCTCAGTCTGGCCAGTTTAGCAAAAAATAAAAAGAGCTGGGGTTATAACTCATACAAAGGCCCTGTGTTCAACCTTCTCCCCACCTACCTCCCATAAAAGAAGAGATGCTCCTTTTATTTCTCTGAAATGGATCTTATACTGAAATTCTCCATTTATATCCCTTTGCTTTTATCTTAGTGATAGTAGGGAAAATCAGATCTTTCCCCCTTAATTTTAATAGTAAAAATGTAGTGGGGCTTGGGTTTATTGGAAATACTTTCAATTCTGTATTACACTTCGACAAATAGAATAGTCAGTCAACATTAGAAGCAAAATCATCTAAAATATGCAGGTGTGGTGTGGTCCCAGCACTCAGGAGACTCAGGCAAGAGGATCATTGCAAGTTTGAGGCCAGTCTGGGGTACATAGCAAGTCCCTGTCACAAAACAAAATGAAAGTCAGCTAAAATAAACTGCAGTATAAGATTACTAAAAAGAAAAAAAAAAAAAAAAAAGCCGAGCGTGGTGACACATGCCTTTAATCCCCGCACTTGGGAGGCTGAGGCAGGAGGATTGTTGTGAGTTTGAGACCAGCCTGGGCTACAAAGTGAATTCAAGCCCAGCCTGAGCTGCATAGTGAGACCCCGTCTCAAAAAATAGGGCCAGGGATTTAGCTCAGTGGCATAAGTGCCTGCCTGGCAGGCACAGGGTTGTGAGTTTGATCCCTGGTACAAAAAAAAAGATTGCTAATTGAAGCTAGACATGGTGATACATGTCTGTAATCCTAGCACTCTCAGAGTCTGAGGCAGGAGCAATGCCTGTTTGAGTCCAGCCTGGGTAATTTAGTGAGACTCTGTCTCAAAACTAAAAAGGACTGGAGAAATAGTTGAAGTCTTTTCCAGTATAGCTCCGTTATTAACTGTACTCTTTTCTGAATCCCTGATTTTATAGTACAATGAAGGCAGGTGTTGTGATAGAAAGTATTGCCCTAGTATTATGAGTGATATGAAAATGGCTAAAATAACTCAAATACTTTTGGCTAACGGTTGTGACGATCCTCTGCCCTCTATTCTGCCACTGTTTCTCCAAAGAAATGGTTATGTGAGAAAGCAGAGGAGATGGTAACATTAGAAAAGTGAGTTCTTGAGTACTTTCTTGGCTTCTAATCCAAACAGTGGTGCTTATTACAGTGCGTGTGAGAGACTTTGGGCAAATTACTTAATCTTTCCAACTTTAGTTTTTGTATCTGTGAAGAGAATTTAATCATACCTACTTCATATGATTGTTACAAAAATTAAATGAAATATTGCTAGTAAAGAGCTCCATGTAATACAGTGGCACATAAGAAGTACTCAAATGCTTGTGACTCTAATATTACCGTTATTTTACTTAATGATTAAAGACAAAAGTACGTGTTTTTCTTAGAACTTGGCTTAGTCCATTTCAGGAGCATGGATGACGATAATTGGGCACCTAGTATAGAATTGCTGGTATTGTAATAAGGTGGAAAATTTTGTAGGCAATAGTTTATTCTAGTAATGTACTATAAATAACTCATGTGTAGGATTCCTCACTTCTTCAGAACCTCAAGTTTTCTTGGCTCCCTTCCTGCTCACTAGAAAGCAGATGTAGCAAAAGGGAGAGAATAAACTGAGAGTGCCAGAGACTGAGAACACAGTACTCCTGATATTTGTGTTCGCAGAGTCAGACTAAACAAATTGAACAGTTAGTGGTGGATAACTGCCCTGCTTTTGACTGTAGAGGTAGCTGCTGTGGTTATAGGGATGTAGGTAATTTCTTTGTTTGGGCTGAGAGTACGGGTATTGAAAAATTCATGTTTTTGTCAGTCTCTTTATTACCTTTTCTTTTTTGACTGTCATTTTGGGACGCTCAAAGACATGACCTGCCTATAGACTTGAGAGACATAGATTCCTTGGAGGGGGTCAGGGGAACAGCTCAGAAGCACCACATAGAAGGTTATTTAAAATAAACTGTCCTTTGTGGTAAGAGTGGGTATGACTATTATGGGGTGGAGGATTTCTTGAGATTATGAGAGGATGAGGTCTTTGAATAAATGTGCCAAGTTTTAGAAAATCCTTCCAGGGGAAACCACCTGGAGAGCTACCCAATATGTACTCATTCTAAGACTGAGTCATTGATTACTGGTGTCAGGGAGTGTAGTGACCGGATGTGGGAGGAATGTATTTTAAAATAATTTAAAATGGGATAAAATAGTAGCATTTAGGTCCAAATGGTAATGTATGTGAAACTCTGATACTGAACAGTGTGAGATGTGAACAGTATTTCAGTCTCTGAAGCAGCATTAAGAGAATGGGCAGGTCTAACTCATACCTGAAATACTTTTCCCAGTTATTGGACAGACATCATGGATCTCATGGGTTCTTGGAAAGAGTCCAATTTATCTCTCTCTTGGAGAGAGGACTATAGCCAGCACCTTTTTTTTCAAAATTATTTTATACTGTTGAGAACCTTCTGCAACGTGTGGGAATTTCAAGCAAACACTTGACTTTCTTTGTAAGTTTTCAGATATACTACTATGACTCTAACTCCCTTCTGTTCCTCCATAAGTAAAGGGAGCTTGTAAGCAGTGTTTAACAAGTAGTATGGATACTTTCTGCCTACCTATTCTCTGCAGTTGATGAAACCTCAGTTTTCCACGTCTCTGAATAGCCAAAATTTGTTGAACAAAGAAATTTGTTTTATGAGTATTTCTTACTGTTTACTTATGATTATTGAGTCCCTATTTAAGATTAAGTTTTGAGGCCGAGTGTAGTGGTGCATGCCTGTAATCCCAGCACTCAGGAGGCTGAGGCAGGAGGGTTGCTACAAGTTCAAGGTTAGCTTGAACTGCATAGTAAGACCCTGTCTCAAAAAGACCTCCCCCCAAAAATTAAGTTTTGATGCCTGGTGTGATGGTGCATGCCTGTAATCCCAGCATTTAGGCTGAGGCAGAAGAATCACAAGTTCAAGACCTACCTGTGTTAACTTAGTGAGAGCCTGTCTCTAAATAAACAAACAAGTGAAGCCGGGCGTGGTGGCGCACGCCTTTAATCCCAGCACTCGGGAGGCTGAGGTAGGCGGAGCGTTGTGAGTTCGAGGCTGGCTTGAGCTACAATGCGAGAGCACAAGGCCGGCCTGAGCTACATAGTGTGACCCTGCCTCAAAAAAAACCAGGGCTGGGAGTTTGGCTCAGTGCCTTAAGCGCCTGCCCTGGCAGGCGCGAGGTTGTGAGTTCAATCTCCGGTGCCACAAAAAAAAAACAAGTTGGTTGAGGGGACACACGCCTTTTATTCCAGCACTCGGGAGACTGAGGCAGGAGGATCGTAGTTGTGAGTTCCAGGCCAGCCTAGGCTACAAAGTGAGTTCAAGGCCTGCCTTAACGGCATAGTGAGACCCTGTCTCACAAAATAGGGCCGGGGATTTAGCTCAGTGGTATAAGCACCTGCCTGGCAGGCATGAGGTTGTGAATTCGATCCCCAGTATCAAAACAGTAAACAAACAAAAAGACAAATAAGGACTAGGGATACAGCTCAGTGGTAAAGCATCCTAGGTTTGATTCCCAGTACCGCAAAAAAAAAAATTTTTTTTTAGTCATTCTAGAAACAACATACTATATGTTACACTGTTAGTGCACCATGACACCTGACTTTTCAGACTTTTTCTTTGAATTAATTTGCTCTTGCAAGAATCCTAGTAGTACTGTCTTAATCCCTTGTTAGGCATGTTACCAACAACCTAACCAGCTCCCACTAGATCCTACCTCTTAAAGGTTGCACCATTTCCTAACGTCTCTACACTGGGAACCAAGCTTCCAGCACTCAAACTCTTAGAGAAAAAAATCCCATCCAAACCACAGTACAAACTTTATTCAGCGAGTTATGTCTTTTCTGCTTGTGTGGCCTTTAGTTCTTGGTATAAGATTACCTTGCATGTTGTAATCAACAACTTACAATTTTTTTTTCAATTTTTAAACTTTGATCTGTTCACTTATTTATTTTGTTCGTTTTTAGAGACAGTGTCTCTATTTTTAACATGTTTGTGACAGAGCCGTAATTCTTACACAATATCTCGGCACCAAGTGGTTCTGATTTGAATTGATTCTCACATTGGGTGACTTGAACCACCAGTGGTACATATGTGATTATCCCAGTGGGAAGCTTGTACTGCTTCTCAGCAAATCTTTGATTATAGTAAAACAAAGAAAGGCATTGATTTAGCAGACCAGATGTCATCATATTACAGTTACTTAAGGAAAACATTAAGATAGTATTAAAAAGCTGGGCCTGGTGGTGCGTGCCTGTAATTCCAGCACTCAGGAGGCTGAGGCAGGAGGATCACCACAAGTTAAAGGCTACCCTGAACTACATACATAGCAAGACCCTGTCTCAAAAAAAAAAAAAAAAAAAAAAAAAAAAGAGAGGACAGGAGGAGGAAAGAAGGGAGGGCAGGAGAGGGAGAGGTACACAAGTAATGTAGAGAATGTCATAAAAAAATTATCTGAAAAGTGAGGTGACACACACCTTTAATCCTAGTACTTGGAATCATTGTGAGTTCAAGACCAGCCTGGGGTACAAAGTGAGTTCAAGGCCAGTCTGAACTGCATAGGGACACCCTGTCTCAAAAAATAGGGCTGGGGATTTAGCTCAGTGGCCTGGGCAGCATGAGGTGGTGAGTTGGATCCCTGGTACAAAAAAAAAAAAAAAGTTGTTGATTCTTTATGACAGTCCCTGTGCAATCGGGGTTTTGTTCATAAAGTCTTTGGCTATACCAGTGTCTTCGAGAGTTTTACCTAGTCTATTTTCCAGCAGATTTAGTGTTTCTGTTTTAATATTTATATCTTTGATCCATTCCAAATTTAGGTTAGTTCATGGTGAAAGATACGGGTCCAACTTTAATCATTGGCATATGCAGAGCCAGTTTTTCCAGCACCATTCTTTAAAGACACTATCTTTCTTCCAGTGAATGTGTTTCACACCTTTGTCAAAGATAAGGTGGCTTAGCGTGTCTGCAGTTGTTTCTGCATTTTCTAATCTGTTCCGTTGGTCTTCAGGTCTTTTTTTGTTTCTTTTTTTTTTTTTTTTTTTACCAGTACCACGCCATTTTTATCACAGTAACTTTATAGTATAATTTCAAGTCAGGGATTGTGGTGCTCCTGTCTTGCCTTTGTTACCCAGGATTGCCTTTGCTCTTCTAGGTCTCTTCTGGTTCCAGAAGAATTTTAGGATCGTTTTCTCAAATTCTGTGAGATATGCTATTGGAATTTTGATTGGGATTGCATTGAATCTGTGTAACAGTTTTGGAAGTGTGGCCATTTTCACTATGTTGGTTTTTCCTACTCAAGAGCCCAGGTTCTCTCTCCATTTTCTAATATCTTCTTTAGTCTTTTTTCAGAGTACTGTAGTTTTCAATGTAGAGGTCTTTTACATCTTTCATTTGATAGATTTCTAGGTATTTTGTTTTTTTGGATGTTATACTGAAAAGTGTTGTTTCCCTGATTTCTGTCTCAGTGAGTTTGTTGTTTGTGTACAGGAAGACTATTGGTTTTTGAGTGTTGACTTTGTATCCGGCTACACTACTGAATTATTAAATCTAGCCCTTTTTTAGTGTTTTGGGGGTCTTCTGTGTAGAGTATCATGTCATCTGCAAATAACTATAGTTTAACTTCTTCCTTTCCTATCTTTATTCCTTTCCTTTGTCTAATTGCTCCCGCTAAAGTTTCCAGGAATAAGTGGAATAAGAATGGAAACAGTGGACATCCTTGTCTTGATGAAGCAAAGATTTTAAAGATAGTTTTTAGTTTTTGGCCATTGAATATGATCTTGACCATTGGTTTGTCAAAGATATTATGACATTTGTATACTCCACCCAAATCAGTCACCTTTATTTATAAAATGTTTTTAATTCACAAATATAAATTATTTTTAATTTAATGAAATAGATTTGTTGATTATTGAAATAATTTTAATTGGTATGAATAGTATTGATTATTATATTTGGCCAGTATTCAAATTCAAGCAACTAAAAGATTTGATCTGATAAAAGTGATTAGATCCATTTCTACCACCAGTGGTTCAAGCCAGAGGGAACATGTTAAATTTTGAGACAGGGTCTCTGAGTTGCCTGGGCTGTCCCCAAGCGTGAGATCTCTTGCCTCAGACTCCCTAGCAGCTGGCACTATTTGTGTGCCCCACCATGCCTGGTAATAACTTCATTCCTATTTACTTTATGAATAACTATCTTGTTTCAACAGTTTTCTTTGTTCCTAAACAGTCTGAAGATGATGAAAAGCTGAAAAAGAGGAAGGAACGATTTGGGATTGTCACAAGTTCAGCTGGAACTGGAACCACAGAGGATACAGAGGTAAAATACTACCTGTGAAGCTTCATAGTGCTCTTGAAAGAAAAGAATAAATACTGTGAGTCGAGAAAATACCTTTGTTTCCCCAATCTAGTGTTTTTTTGTTTTTTGTTTTTGTTTGTTTGTACTGGGAATTAACACAGTACCTCATGCTTGCCAGACCAGCGCTATGCTGCTGAGCTGTATCCCAGCTTCCCCAATCTAATTCTTTTTTTGGAGACAAAGAGTCTCACTGTGTAGTGCATGATGGCCTTGAACTCACAGTGATCCTCCTGCCTCAGCCTCCCAAGTGCTGGGACTACAAGCATGTACCACCATGCTTGGCTGCCAATCTACTTCTTAAATTCCCAGATGAAAAGATTTCCTTTTTGCTTGATAGCTTTTTTTCTGGGTGAAGTAGTCACATTGAATTGCATCAGTGTATTTATATTTAATTCAGTATTATAGTCCCTAAGCCTAGTAACAAAGAACACAAGACTTGCATTTAGGTAGGCTTGGATTTAAAAGTGGTTCTTCTACTTTTTATTACTTGAAAGTTATGTGTACTTTCCTGACCCTTTGTTTCATCATCTGGCAGGCAGAGCTTCAAAGTAGGATTTTGTGAATGAGATGAAGTGATTCTGTATAAAGAAGGGATGATTCTATGCAAAAATATTTTAAGTAATGCCCATTGTGTTGTAGTAGTGCTTATTATTATCTGTGGGGCATATTTCCTTTGATCATTTAATGAAAGTTACCTCCACAGGTGTATTTGTGTCCCACTCCCCTCTGGAATAGGATAACATACTAAGATATGGCTTCTTATTTACAAATAATTTTTTTAAATGAAAGAGTAGGTGTTCCTAAGATTTGTATTCATCTGTATCTCAGGTTCTCATGGGGTGTAACTGATATTCACTGAGATTGAACATTGAGAGATAATGCTGATTTGCTGAATTGAGAATATAATGTAATAGAGACCAGGTATCACCTGGGGTGCATAGAGAGAACAGTGTAAATTATTAATATTTGTAGAATTACAGAAAACTTCTTGGGTATCAGGGAACTTGGATGTTCTTTCTTGCTTTCATTTAATCAAGATTTTATTAGGCTGAGGTAGGCGGAATGTTGTGAGTTCGAGGCTGGCTTGGGCTACAACGTGAGCTCAAGACTGGCTTGAACTACGTAGTGTGACCCTGTCTCAAAAAAACTAGGGCCGGGAGTTTGGCTCAGTGACTTTAAGTGCCTTGCCTGGCAGGCATGAGGTTGTGAGTTTGATCCCCGCTGCCACAAAAAAAAAAAAAAAAAAAAAAAGATTTTATTGTTTTTTCCATCTACTTCTGGATATAGCCTCTAAAAATTCATTACATACTCAAAAGGTGGTAAAGCTTTTAGCCAGGCATGGTAGCACATGCTTGTAATCCCCACACTCAGATGGCTGAGGCAGGAAGATCACCACAAGTTCAAGGCCAGCCTAGACTACATAGTGAACTCAAGGCCAGCCTGAACTATATCATAAGGCCATCTTAGAAAACAAACATATAAAATGAAATAAAATAAAAGAAAAATATTTTAAAGTTTTTATGAATAAGTGTCAGAGTCAGTCTTACAAGTTATGATCATTTTTGCTTTTGTTTTTGTTTTGTTTTTGAGACAGGATTTTGTTATGTAGTTCAGGCTGGCCTTCAACTCACTGTGTTGTCCAGGTGGCCTTGAATTCACAGTGGTCTTCCTGCCTCAGCTTCTGAGTGCTGGGATTCTAAGTGTGCACCACCATGCCTGACGTCCAATTTTTTTTTCATAATTCAATTTTATAATCTGATATATTACACTCTGTACTAAGAAAAGAAAAAGCTTGGAGTTTGTATTCTTTGTGCTACTGAAAGCAAAATGCTACATGTTGTAAGTATCTGCTTACTTACTGATTAACCAGGATGAGCTTGCAGTAAATGTAGGCTTGTTCTAATTCTGATTAAAATTACTCCATCCTATTGAGCTGACCGTGGTGGCTCACGCCTTTAATCCCAGCACTTGGGAGGCTGAGGTAGGAGGAGCGTTGTGAGTTCAAGGCTGGCTTGGGCTACAATGTGAGTGCAAGGCCAACCTGAGCTACATAGTGCGACCGTGCCTCAAAAACTAGGGCTGGGAGTTTGGTTTAGTGGCTTAAGCGCCTGTTTGGCAGGTGTGAGGCTGTGAGTTCAATCCCTGGTGCTGCAAAAAAAAAAAAAAAAAATTACTCCATCCTTGCCAAGGAAACTGCTGTAGGTACATTTGACCTCTCCAAGTTAAGGAGGTTGAAAATTGGGTGGCAGGTAACAGAGGGTTTTGTTGGAAGAGTTGCTGTAAATAGTAGTGGCTTCTGAGGCTGGTGGATTTAGATGAAAGAGACAATTTTTGTTTGATTCCTAAGAATTGCAGCCATAGGTTCAGCAGGAATGGACTGGGCTTGTGCATATTCATTTTTCTGTGTAAACCTGTATTAAATTGTCTATGTGAATGGGCTGAAAAAATGTCATCTCTTGTCAAGATAGCAATTGGAATGAATATAAAGAACTCAGTGCTATTTTGTGAGTCACACTCAGAAGAAAAAAGTGTGTCATCCTGTGTCCGCCCCCCTCCACAATGTCGTACCCTCCTTCCAATCTGCCTTCCTTCAAGAGGTCCATGACACGGACTGACTTGCAAATATCTCCCTCTTCCAATGTATTCTGTTGGCATTGAAGATTTATATGCTTTTCTCTGGATTGGAGGCCTGAGAAATATCTACGACCTGGGCCTGACTGCACAGATGGGCATTCTCACCAGTTCCATAAATAATTATTGGTTAACCCTCTGTCCTCTAAAGTCTCTCATCTCCTCACTGACTACAAGACTTTGCCCAACCTGTTAAGGACCCATTATTTCTAGGCTAGCTTGTTGTAAATAAAACTGAGTGGACCTCTGTCTGGGAAATCTTTCTACCGCTATTCTCCCTTCCGCCCCTCTCAGAAAACCTGTCCATCTGCCATAATCTTTCCTTTCATTCTTTTTTTACACCAAGCCTCCCTACCTCTTTGACTGAATAACTGTAGAGATTTGGGAATGAAATTTCTGCCTGAAGAGTTTAAAGTCTGGGTCATCCTTTCTTCTTGGACCTTATGACAGTTCATGTGAGTGGGTTAAAGCAGCCAGGAAACTAGGCTACTATTGTCCTACAGTCTAATATTTTTCTTCATGCTTTTTTCCTTACAGGCAAAGAAGAGGAAAAGAGCAGAGCGCTTTGGGATTGCGTGATGAAAAGTTCTTGATGCTTTCTCTTCTCTGGTGGTTTCCATTTCTGATTCTTGGTCACATATATACCTAAGTGTACAGTCACATGCCTGCGTCCTGCCTTGCAGTGAGGGAGCATGTACCCCAGGTACATCCATGAACTCCAGCAGCAATTTGACCTACTGCTGTTCCAACTTTAAGGTTGTTGTGGTTTTGTTTTTAATTATTTTGCTTGTTAATAAAAAAAAAATAGAAAAGACAATAATGTGTTTTATTAGGTGCTCCTTTAAGTTCTTGGAGCCAGATTAGATCAGGTTAGAACTTCAGGGGTAAATATTACAGGGAATTAGCCATAATTCCTTTATCCCTTAGAAGACAAGGAAGAGGATCAAGTCTCCTCTTTAAGCCTATTAGGCCCTTCTGTCATGCTCAACAGGCATCCTTTTTACTACTTTATCCTCAGCAGTTTGGAGTGACCCATTAAGATAAAATAGGGAGAACATGGGAGATTTGAAGAGATTCACAGGATATAAATATAAGGGCTAATGATTAATATTCTTTATTATAAGCTAACATTGAAGTCTTGTTGGATAAAATAAGAGTCTAGAGTCCCACAGTAAGAAAGGCCTAGCTGGGTGTGGCGGTGCCCACCTATAATCCAATACTCAGTAGAATGAGGAAGGAGGCTTGTTGTAAATTTGAGGCCACGCTGGGCTACATAGTGAGTTCAAGGCCACCTGAACTACATAGCAAGTCCTCGTCTCAAAAAAAAAGAAAAGAAAAAGTCCTTACTTTCCAGAGTAGCCTGGCAAGATACTCTGGTCAGTATGTTGGAGAGATTTCTTGTTGGATATATAATTCAGGAAGGTAGATGGGGTAGGTACCTTCTCAGAGATAGACAAGAACTGAAGATTTGATAGCCGGGCATGGTGGCGCACGCCTT
>RJWM01018778.1:16108-40361 GCA_004363535.1 Dasyprocta punctata
GGGGGGGGGGGGGGGGGGGGGGGGACTGAAGAGTCTAAGAATGACAAAGAATGTCAGGGGTGTTAAGTATTCATCATTGGGACCCATATACAATGAGACTAGATACTTGGTTGCATTCATTCATTCATTTTCCTTTTATGGAGCTGGTTATTGAACCTATGGTTTTGCACCTGATAGGCAAGTGTTCTACCACTTAGCTACTTGGCCAGCCCCGGTTGTGCTTTCTAGTCAAACCCTATGCTAATTTGTCCTCTTCTGCAGAAAGATACTGTTACAGTTTTGAAGGTAATGTTTCTCAGGTGTTACTAAAATTGATTTTTCTTGCTTGAGGTTACTACTTAGAAAAAGCCTGGCTTTCATGACATTTTAAAATGCTCGTTTACATTTTAAATTTTATACAATCCCAGCACTCAGGAGGCTGAGGCAGGAGGATCGTTGTGAGTTCGAGACCAGCCTGGGCTACAAAGTGAGTTCAAGGCCAGCCTGAACTGCATAGTGAGACCCTGTCTCAAAAAACAGGGCTGGGGATTTAGCTCAGTGGCGTACGCGCCTGCCTGGCAGTCACAGGGTTGTGAGTTCAATCCCCAGTACCAAAAAATAAATAAATAAATAAATTTTGTACAGATCTGAGACCTGGTGTATAGTCTTTTTCAAAGGGTTGGTGAAGGGTTTGACCTCTTAATCTTTATGTGTTGTTTTGTTTGTTTCTTGGGGGAAGAGGGTCATAAAATTTATACCTTTGTTCTTTATAGAAGATGTTGTTACCATGATGAGATCCTGTATTGCTATGGTTCTTATTTCCACCAAAACCTACCTGGTTTTGTGATTAATAAAAAGGTAACAACTTGATCAGTTTCCCGGACATTAAGAATCTCATTATTTCTGCAAATTCTCTGCTTGGTGAGGTGGGTAGGGACTTAGACTCTTCAGAAAAACTATGCCTTTTGAGAGTGGATGCAGAGATTACCCATTTGTTGTGAATTTTGTCCTGAGACTTTGAAGAGATGAACAAAAGAGAATGTTGGTTGAAGTTTTGTCACCTTCCCATTAATTTTTTGCGGGGACAGGGTCTCACTATGTAGTGCAGGCTTGCCTCGGACTTGCAGTGATTTTGCTGTCTCAGCCTGCCAAATGCTGGGATTACAGGCATGTACCACCATCCCTGGCTAATAAGGAAACTTTATGTTGTAACTTTCCCTTCATTCTGCTAGTCTCTTACATCTGCCTGTCTTTCTTTACTTTAGACTTAGATATCATAACTAGTTTTCTTTTCCTGTTTACTTTGTCTGTGTCTTCATCTGAAAACCAGAGATAATGATTCATTCTGGTTTTAAAATATGAATGAGAATATATATTCATAAGGATTTCTATCCCAGGATGGTTTAAAAAATTAGATCCTGCAAATGGAGTAGAACAGTAGGTCCTTTTTCTTTACCCTGTCTCTTTAGTTCTTTGAGAAATGTATTCAGCTCTACTCTATATGATTCTCTTACCAAAGCCTAATCATTCTCTTTACTTGGCTGTCTTTACTGGGGATTGACCCACGGCTTTTGCACTGAGCTACATTTCTAATCCCTTTTTAAATTTTAGATAGAGTCTCACTAAGTTACTAAATTGCAAGGCTGGGCTAGAACTTGGGATCTTCTGCCTCAGCTCCCAGGGTATTGAGATGACAGGCTTGTGCCACCATGCCTGACTTCTCCAAGTCTTTGATACAGTCTTTGGCAATATAGTGTTTGAGGATACTCTTTACCCTCACAGCTGGGGATCAAATCAAGGTCCTTGCACATTAGACTTTTTTTTTTTGTCTTTTTGAGATAGGGTCTCACTGTGCAGTTCAT
This sequence comes from Dasyprocta punctata, assembly GCA_004363535.1. NCBI lineage: Eukaryota > Metazoa > Chordata > Mammalia > Rodentia > Dasyproctidae > Dasyprocta > Dasyprocta punctata. The sequence goes on from RJWM01018778.1 coordinate 17,950, forward strand.
GCTGGCCTTGAGCTCACTTTGTAGCCCAGGCTGGTTTCAAACTTGCAACAATCCTCCTTCCTCAGCCTCCCAAGTGGTGGGATTACAGGCCTGTGCCACCATGTCTGGCTCACACTGGACATTTTAAAGTTTTTTTCCATTTTCTTTCTATCTTAAGGATGCTCAAAATTTGTATGTCTTTTTACTATTTTATTTTTACCTTATTTTTAAGGCAGGGTCTCTGTGTAGTTCAGGCTGGCCTTGAACTCTTTTTACTAATTTAGTCTTCAAAGAGTATTTTGTTTACCTAAGTAGAACAGACATCTAGGCTTATAATTCTTTTTCTGGGATCCAAGTACCCTTCCTTCCAGTTCCCCAGTCTTCTTTCTATCGCTGATCTAGCATCCAGATATGGTTAGTGGACTCCAATCCTTGTTCTGAAGCTGTGACATTCTTTGCATACCTGGAAGCTGTTAATGAGGGAGTCTATAAAGGCTATGGAGGAAACTAGCTTGCTTAGCTATAAATCTGTACCTTTTTATGGTTCTCTAGGATTCTTTTTTCTCTACCATCACCCTAAACTGCTCTGCTTCTTGCCCCAGCTCTTTGTTTTTTTTTTTTTTTGCGGCACCGGGATCGAACTCACAACCTCGCGCCTGACAGACAGGCACTTAAGCCACTGAGCCGAACTCCCGGCCCTAATTTTTTGAGGCAGGGTCGCACTGTGTAGCTCAGGCCGGCCTTGGCACTCGCATTGTAGCCCAAGCCGGCCTCGAACTCACAGTGCTCCTCCTACCTCAGCCTCCTGAGTGCTGGGATTAAAGGCGTGTGCTACCACGCCCTGCTGTTGCCCCAGCTCTTGAAAATTGATGGAAGGCTAGAAGCTTCTCTAGAAGTAAAGACTGCAGGAAGGTGTGAATAAAGGCAGAACTTCTTAGTGTTTTATGTCTGAGATAGTCTCACTTTGTAGTTCAGGCTAACCTTGAACTCACTATATAGCCCAACCTGGCTTTGAATTCATGGTGATCCTCTTGCCTCAGCCTCTCCTGAGTGCTGAGATGACAGGCATGTGTCACTCACCATGCCCAGCAGTATATTGTTTTTGAGACATTTTCTTGGGATGTTATCAATGTTGCGTAGGCTGACCTTGAACTGGCAAGTCTTCTTCCTGCCTCACCTTCCCAAATGATTGAGACATGCCACCACATTCAGCCTTTTTTTGGTGTTAAACTGAGTTTTGTTGTCTGCCATGAGAAATAGATGAGGGGGGGAGGAAGGAACTTAGATAATGAAGGAGATATATTCTTCCTTGTTCTCTTTTGGAGGTGGGAGCGGGTGGGTTGAGACATGGTCTTGCTATGTAGTTCATGCTGGTCTTGAACTCGCTATGTAGCCCAGGCTAGCTTTGCACTTTCGGTGATCCTACTGCTTCAGACTCCAGAGTGCTAGGATTATAGGCATGCACCACCGTGCCCAGCTCTCCCTGTGCTCTTACATGAGGCATCTGATACAAAATACTATTTCTGATTATTGAAATTCCCTGACAGTCTAACCTTCCTTTCTTTCTGGAAATATCCAGACTCTTGGTTTTACCCTTCAAAGGGAAAAAATTTCACACTTTTGCAGACCCTTTCACCAAATGTGTTCCTGTCTCATTTTTGCTTTCCTCTGTTGTCCCTATATTTAGTTTTCCTCTTTTCGTATCACTATTTGATTAGATTACAGTGTAGGGTAGGATTTTGTTGTTTTGTTTTCTGTTTTTTGAGACTGGGTCTTGCTTTGTAGCTGGCCTTGAGCTCATTATGCAGCCCAGGCTGGCTTTTAACCCACAGTGATCTTTCTGTCTCCCTTTCCCAAGTTCTTGGATTACAGGCATGTACCATCAAGCCCAGATAAAATGTAACATTTTGTCGCAGCTACTTAGCTTTAATTCCTCATCCTACTACTCTGGTTGACACCTTGGGCTAGTTACCATCTTTCCGACCCTTTCCAGACTCTGTCAATAAGGAACCTTATTGTGAAGGGTCCTAGGAAAAGTAAGTGATCCATTACTTAATCAGTACAGTTTACTGTAGTTTGCATAATGGCCATTGAATGCAGTTCTTAATATTACAATGGCCATCGAATGAGTTCTTAATATTACCCAGGTAAAATTAGGAGTTAGAACGAGTGAAAAAATTTGTTCCTTGAATAGTTTCCAGCAAGAGGATGTGTGTGTGTGTGTGTGGGGGGGTGCATCTATGCATATACTTGCTCATGCCGTTGTGTTTGGAGACCAGGAAGAAGTGGGAGGAGTCCTGTTTACTCCTTTAACCACAGATCATTGGCAGGAAAGCTGTCACTGGGGCATTGGCTTTCTCATTTCTGACCCACTATAGACCCAAAACTAAATGTCACTGCCATCTGGTTCTTAAATTGAGAAGTATGCCTCATATATATCCCAAAACTGGCAAAAGCAAGACTATAGGATAGCTGCTCATATATTAGCTTGAAGGGTATTTTGCGAAAAGAAAAAAAACTGACTTTAGAATCTTGTTTCTAACCAGGCATGGTAGTGCAGGCCTTTAATCCCAGCACTCGGGAGGCTGAGGTAGGAGGAGCGTTGTGAGTTTGAGGCCGGCTTGGGCTACAATGCGAGCGCAAGGCCGGCCTGAGCTACATAGTGTGACCCTGCCTCGATAAACTAGGGCCGGGAGTTTGGCTCAGTGGTGTAAGCGCCCGTCTGGCAGGCGCGAGGCTGTGAGTTCAATCCCCAGTGCCTCAAAAAAAAAAGAAAAAAAAAAAGGGCCCACTGTTTGCTCAGGCCAAAAGCCTAGGGGTAGATCTGGATAAAGCAGTTCCCTTGGGAGACCATATACTGCATAATACTTCTGTTACTCATGTTCAGTCTCAACCTCACCCCGTCCCATCCTGTTTTGTAGTTGGTCTGGGGAGAGGTGGAGAGGTCTGTGTCCTGGTAGAACTGACAGAACAAGGAAAGCATGGTAGCACATTGAACTCACAGGGGCCCTGTACATCATTCTGGATCAGGATGCTGTCCCAGAAGCTTAACTTACCTTTTCTTACTTTTCCTTTCTTTCCTTCTCCTTTTCCTCTTTTTTTTTTTTTTTTTTTTTTTTTTTTTTTTTTTTTTTTTTTTTTTTTTTTTTTTTTTGTCTTTTTGGGACAAGGTTTCACTATGCAGTTCAGACTGGTCCCAAACTTGCAGCTGGCCTTAAACTTGCAGTGATCCTCTTGCCTCAGCCTCCCAAATGCTGGGATTACTGGCATAGGCCACCACACCCAGCTCCTTTTTTCTTTTTAAATGTCAAGCATCCCAATATAAATGTAATTATTATGTATCACAAACATATATCATAATTAACATAAATCGGGCAAGTTGTGCATGGTGACACACACCAGTAATCCTAGCCTTCTGAGAGACCGAGGCAGGAGACTCACAAGCTTAAGCCTACCCTAGGCAAAATATTTTAGTAAGACCCTGTCTCAAAATTTAAAACATTTTTTAAAGGATGGGGAACATAGTTAAGGGGCAGAAGCCTTGAGTTCAATTCCTAGTACTACCAAAAAAGAAAAAAAGTCAGCTGAGCATGGTGGTACACACCTGTAATCCCTACTTGGGAGGCTAAGGCAAAAGGATCACTGCAAGTTCGAGACCAGCCTGGGCTACATAGTGAGTTGAAGGCCAGCCTTAACTACATAGAGAGATCCTGTCTCAACCAAAAACAAAGAAAAGAAGGCAAGGTTCTTTTGCAAACCCCTCTTAAGCCCTGGGCATTGTGCTCCAGGTACATGGTACAGTTTCTACAGTGGACTCAGAGTGCTCGAGGTGCTTGCTTGCTTCACCACTGTTGTGCATGGTCAAGGTAAATGGCTCTGGTTCAGTTTATGTTGAAATCTAGAATCATGGACTACAGAAGAATAGGACAGACACTAGCTGGGTCATCTCAAGAGAACTTTTAGATCTTCCATTTTGCAGAGGTTGGAAGTGTTTTTGTACTTTTGGAACTGTTTTGAATCAAGCTATCCAGATTAGAGTTGTTTCAGCTCCCCTCCCGTTTGCCATCCTCTGTACCTGTTCCTTGAATTGCATTTCTCAACACTTGTCCCACATGCCCTTAGTGCTTTTTTTTTTTCCTGTGTTCCAAGGACCCCATTTTCTTAGTTGTAAAGCAAAGTTTCCTCTCTCAGCTCCTCTTCTGGTCTCTGAGGTGTAAATATGGCGCTTGATTAGGGAGAAGAGTTCAGCACTGAATTCTAAACTCTTTGACTGCTTTTATTTTTCTTTTTTCAGGTTCAAGTGCTGGATTGTGTCATGTGACCATCCCAAAACTCAGAGCACCCTATGGCCATCTTTGCCCTCTGTCACATAACTTGAAACTGCCTGATGGCCTTTTTGCAATGGTTCCTTCCAGGAAGCCTTTTCAGTGAAGAAGTCCTTTCCTGACATTCCAATGCCCTGTCAGCCCCATATTCCTCAGACACCCTTAACAAACAAAGTACATGATGTAACAAATACACAAAGTAAATAATCACACTAATAATATGTTCGCAGGGGTGCTGGCCAGGTTCACACAAATAAGGTGAAGGAGGGGTGCTCCTGCTGGGTTGCTGGGCTGTGTCCCCAAGCCTCTTCATCCCGTATTTTTGAGGGATAGGGAAGAACAGGGAACTCTGAGACTTCAACTCATAGACTTATATTCGTAAAAGAAACTCTCCCTCCTGTCCCACAAAGGTCTTTATTTGGTGGTACTAAAGGGGCAGTATTTTGAGTGTTCCCCTAAGTTTAGTGCCCCAGTTCTATAGAGGAAAGTTACCTGATACTACTGCCCAACCCCTACCCTGTCCAAGATCAATAGGCATTTGACCTTGAGGGAAGCATCATCTTCACTGTCCTGCCCCTCTCCTTCCACCAAAGAAATGTGAATGGTATTGATGGACAGGTGTCTTATTTTCTCCATTGAGGCAGAAGGATGAAGAACAGGGCTAGAGAGGAGAGGCTTGGGGTTGGCATAGCTGCTATACGGAAGGTTAGTTGAAAACTTAACAGCTTCTGCTCATTCCTTTGCTGAAACACCTTGTCTCATTTTCTCACCATGAGAATAGGAGTAAAACACTCAAGCTCACCAACATTACCTTCCCAAGGTGGCCATGTACATTTGCCCCTTCCATGGTCTGGTCCAAGTAGGAGACACACTTAGGAAGAACAAGCCTTCCAGGTTTGCTCTCCAGCATGGGCTTTACTTCAGTTCAGTACTGTTTGTATCAGACCATAGCTGCTGGATTTACTTAAGAGTGGGAATTTTGCTGGTTTTCACCCCTTCCTCTCCTGACATCCTCTAGGCTCTAGCCTGGAGCCAAGAGGTCAGCTGGTGAGGTGTGGATAGGGTGTGGAGATTCTCAACTCCTTGGCTTCAGGCACTCTCCACCTGGCAGACAGCAGGGAACTAGCATTCTCTGAAGCCTGTGACTCCTCTAAGCCTCATAATCTCTTCACCACTGCTCTGGTGCCCTGGTTATCTGGTCCCACAGCGAGAGGTATTTTATGTCCATAAAGTGCCCGTGGTAAGTGCTCAGAATTCATCTCTTGGCTGTGGCGGGTGCTGCTATTTCTCACTCCATTGAGGGGAAGAAACTGAGGCTCAGTCCAGAGGAGGGCACGTTGGGATTGTGGGAGGAATAAATGGGCCCAGCTAATGACTTGAAGTGGCGGTCAGTCTGCCTGCTTCCTAACCTTCCAAACCAGGGAGTCTCTGTCCTTCCCATCCTCTGCTGTAACTGGCCTTGTCAGATGCCTTTCCCCACTGTACTAGTCCCTCCCTGCTGCCAGATACTGCTATATTCAAAAAATAAAAATTATAGACACTCTGCTCCCTTGTTTTTCCTCCTTCTACCCTGAGCTTTGGGGTTGGGGGACTAAAATGTCCCCCTCCAGAATCCCTTCCACCTTGGTCTGTTGGCTCTATTCCCTAGCCCAGAGCAGTGATTTGGATTCAGATGCCCTGTAACCTTCAGCCTACTTAACCACTCCTTTCTTGACCCCACCAAATCCTTCCCAGACCTGGGGGACTCTGGGATTTTTTTCTTTCTTTTTTTTTCCTTTTTTTTTTTTTTTTTTTTTTTTTTTTTTTTTTTTTTTTTTCTTTTTTTTTTTTTTTTTTTTTTTTTCTTTTTGTTTTCTTTTTTTCTTCTTTGACCTGAAGATAGAGGCTGGGAGCAGGGACATTCCACAGGCTCTTTGGTCTCTCTCTGCTGAGGGGAATTTGGGTTTAAGCAGGCTGTACCCTCTGGCTAAATACATCAGTACTATGAAGAAAACTGGCCTGAGGGTTAGTAGCTCACATACAGGTTCTGGATGTTGAGGACTCCCCCTTTCTTCAGCTCTTAAACCCTAACCTTTTACTGTTTCCATGATCATTCAGTTTGGCACAAGATTAGTTAGGGTACTTATGGGTTAAAAACTTAAATGTGTGTGCCCTCTTGCCCTTTACTCCCATTCCCAGCCCTGGAGGCTTTATACAAGTGCTTAAGTGGGTGGGCATTTAGGAAGAGCAGGGTTTAGGGAATAAGGGACAAATGGGGCATATGGGCAGGGGCCCTCCTATTCCAGTAAAGCCAAATACCAAAAAATGAAAAGTCACAATAAATAAATAAATAAAGTTCCCAAATCCTTTTGCCCCTGCCCTCACTTCCCTTCCCCTGCCTTGGTTGGAGGAAGAGAGGGAAGAAGCTTAGAATGGATAGATTTCCTCTCCTACTGAGTAGTTGGGATCTCCCCAAACTGCACCAAGCCCCTCACCTTGCCAGTGGAAGAAGGAGGCTTGGTGTGGGGCTTTCATTTATTACTCCATTTCAGTCTCTCTCAGTGTTTGTCTCTGCCTAGTCTGTCTCTTCTGCCTCTCTGTTCCTTTGCCTTCTCAGTGCTGCTCTGTTTATTCCTCTGTCTCAATCCCTCTGTCTCTACATCTCTCTGTCTTCTTGCCAAACCTTCTTACCTGCAAACCTCAAACACTCCACCCTGACCGTGCCCCTCGTTCCCCTTTCTCCCAACCCCACTCCCTTCAGTCCCCACCTGCCTCCCTCAGTTGTATTGCACACTGCTTGGTCAGGGAACAAGGTGTGATGTTCATGGGAAGAGGTGGAGGGAGCTCTAGGGCTTGGGGGGGAGGGGCAGGGCTGGGGGGGGTCTCAGGGTAGGGTCTGCGGGGGAGGCATCCACTGTCCCCCACCTTAGGAGCAGCCACAGCGATCCACCACCATGCCAGGGATCTTGCCGTAGATAATCTGCTGCTTGTCATTGAAGTAGAGCATGTTGATTGGGGACATCTTGGTAGGGGTGCAGCAGGGCCCAGCAGAGCCTCTTGGATTGGCCTGTTGCACCAAGTGGGTGTGTGGATACTTTTGCATGAACATGTACTCGCACTGGCCGGAGCAGTAGTTGGCCTTGTAGCGTTTAGGTGCGATGATCCAGTCCCAGCCGAAAGCCTCAAAGTCCACTGTGAGGGGATATCGGCAGCAGCGGGACTCGCTGGAGTGCTCATCACAATCCAGGCCCAGGTTCCGCCGGGACCGTTTTGTGTTCTCTAGGACTCGAAGCTCCATGAAAGGATGCTGAGGGTCAGGGAGAGGGGAAAGAGATGTGACATAGCCCTGAATAGTTCCTTGTCCCTGTTCCTTTCCCAGCTGTCTCCCAACAGGCATCAGAATAAAATCCATTGATTTCTCATTTTTTCATTTCTCCCACCCCCAGGCCTTCTTCACTTTTCTTGCTATCTAGTCATCTCTCCAACTCACCTTCCCTGATTCTTACCTGGCAACCTGACCCTTAACAGCCCCTTGCCCAGGGCCTCATCAATAGCCAGTTTTTATGTTCTCATGGATCTCCAATTAACTGACACCTTCACCCCAAATCCAGTTTTCAGCTGTTGCCTGGCTTGGATCCCTGAAAAGTGAGAGTTGTCACCCCATCCCCCACCACCTCCTCTAGAATCAGTTCCTGGCCCCAGAGAAATAACACTGGACCCCAGCCCCCTTCAGATTCCTGGTCTACTAACATTCCCCACCTCCTCAGGGCCAGGTTATACATATCCACCACCACTTTAGGCCCCCTGCTCACCAGCCCCTCAGCTCCTGGCCCCAGAGAGGTGACAGCCAGGTCTGTGCCACTGGGATCAAAGGCGTTGATCTCGATGCCCCAGTTGCTCTGTGGCTGGCGGAACCAGCTGTGTAGCACTTGCTTGAAGTCGATGCTCTGCCAGTGGCCGGAGCGCGAGTGCAGCTCAATCTTGAGTGAACGGATACGGATGTGACGCCGGCCTCCACCCCCTCCCCCTGCAGTCCCTTCCCCAGTTAGGGGTTTCAGTCGCAAGATCTGCAGGTAGACTGTGGCTGGGCGGGGCACGGGCCGAAGGTACACCCACAGCTGGGCCTTCAGTACCTTTGTGAACATCACCTTGGGGCTGAAGTGGAAATGGCAACAGAGGGGGCTGCCATCTGTCTGCACTGCGGGGTCCGCTGATAAGAGAGAAGGGGGCAGAGCATCAGCAAAGGGTGTTTGTAGAGGGGATCAGTACCACTGGGAGCATTGGCAGTTTGGACTCAGGCTGTTTTCCAGTTCTTTACCTTTCTCCCGTGCCTGTATTGTTGGCTATGTTACTGTGTCTTTGATAACCAAACAGTGCCTCTTCTCTATAGGATGATGTCTTGATCAATTCTTTCTGATCTGTACCTATTCCCTAATCCATTCACTCTAATGTATAAGTTCTTCTCTACCAGATAACCTGCAAAGATAGTTACCTGAATTCTCCTTCCACTTCTATCCTTCCTTTTTCCAATGTTTCCCAGCATATAAAACTTGGACTTTTTCTGAATCTTTAATGTTCTTTACAGAAGCCATATCTTTAGCTGGACATGGTGGCACACGCCTTTAATTCCAGCACTTGGGAGGCTGAGGTAGGCGGAGTGTTGTGAGTTCGAGGCCAGCTTGGGCTACAATGCAAGTGCAAGATTGGCCTGAACTACATAGTGCGACCTTGCCTCAAAAAAACTAGGGCTGGGAGTTTGGCTCAGTGGCTTAAGCGCCTGTCTGTCAGGTGTGAGGTTGTGAGTTCGATCCCGGTGCCACAAAAAAAAAAAAAAAAGAACCCATATCTTTCATCACATCTGCTATCCTTAGGTCACCTTGCCCCAAAATACTCTTGATTTGTCTGCTGGATAAGTGGGCCCCCCCAAAACCAAGATGATGTTGAAGGCGGTAACTCAGGGTCCAGAGGAGTGTAGTCTAATTTATCTCAGAAAGTAAACCAGGATTTAGATCTAGGCTTGTCTCATTCCCAGTAGCACACCCTCCAGAATGAACTACCCTGTTGTTGTCTGTACATCTGATTCCCCATTCTCCCCTAGGAACAAGTTTCCTAAACTGTTTCCTCACTATCATGACCATTATCACTTCGGCTTTTGAGAAAGGGAAAAACTTATTTGCTCAAAACATCAGAAATAATATTCACCCAGCACTCGGGAGGCTGAGGTAGGTGGAGTGTTGTGAGTTCGAGGCCGGCTTGGGCTACAACGCAAGCGCAAGGCCAGCCTGAGCTACCCAGTGCGACCCTGCCTCAAAAAACCAGGGCCGGGAGTTTGGCTCAGCAGCTTACATGCCTGTCAGGCAGGTGCGAGGTTGTGAGTTCAATCCCTGGTCCTCAAAAAAAAAAAAAAAAAAAAAGAATAATATTCAACACACCAGCTCAACTGTGGTCAGTTTTTTCTCCTCAGAGCTTTCCTTTGATTTCTCATCCCAGTGCCAGTAAATCTTCACAAAGTTCTAGCATCCCAACTTTACATTTTGACCCTTTCCCCCATGTTCTTGTCTATACCTTGTCCTTTGGGTCTAAAGAATGATTCTCAGTACATGCCTCTGCTTTGGGGTTCCAGCTCCTCCCAGTTCCCCTTTCTAATCTCTTAAATTATTTGAGAATGCCCTAAATCATGTCTCCTCTTGACAGGAATGTTCGTTCTCATTCTATATAGGAAGAACCTGGAATGAGCTTCCAGAGCTCCGTAGGTTTGCTGAGGAAGTCTAGGTCCTTGTGTATCATGCACAGGTCTCATGTACAGCATAGTCATGGAGGACTTAGAATGTTGTTTCCCATCGGCACTCCATCCTGCCTCAGGAGACAGAGGACCTCCAAAGGAAGCAGAAAGGATGGAAGTGCTTAATGATCTTCAGGTATTCAAGACACCATACACGGAGTCCTTCTGCAGCATATTTTTTCTTGGTTCTTTGAGACCCCAGTGCTGTGGTAGTCCTTTCAAGTTACCCCACTGGCTGGAATTTCAGTGGTAGTGCAATGGACTAGGATTTTTGAAGTGAAAATTGAGAGAATAAGAGAGTAGCTGGGGTAGAAAAGCTACTAGGATCAGGAATGACAAGCAACAATCCAAATGATATATTGTAAAAAAATAATAAAACATGACACACACACAAAATGACACATTATGCCTAATTTCAGCACAGGAATTGACTTTCTTGCCATTAGATACTCATCTTGAGGGTGGACACTGTTGATAACTTGTCTACTTTGCTCACCATTGATTGCTTCCTTGCTAAGCAATACTCAATAAATACAGTCCTAATGAACTCATACTTTTAAATTACCCAGGCAACTGCCTGAGAGTTCTTCCTGAAATGTTATTTGCCTACTGTTGAAATAGGTTTAACCACTCTTTGACTCCTCATTAACCTGTATGTGACATTATCCACCAATATCAGACTTAGCAATGTGATAAGGTAATTATTATTATTATTATTTTGTACTGGGAATTGAACTCAGGACATTCCACTTGCCAGGCAGGTGCTGTGCTGATGAGCTATATCCCCAGCACGATGAGGTAATTCTTGATTCATAGGAACATTAAATGAGCATTAAATAGTGTGAAAATAGTAGAGGTTCTCAGTAAAGGCTGATTGGTTTGTTTTCTAAGTTCTAAACATACATCAGTACCTAACCTAACCTAGACTTTGGAGGCGAGGGATGGGACACCATCCCTCTAAGTCAGTGGTGGCAAGCCTGGGGCACATGTGCTGCAGCGGGCTGTTCGTATCTTTGAAAGTTCTAAAAGGTTCTGCATCAGTGCTCTAAATCTTCGGTTCCTTTAGACAAAAGTTTCCCCAGCCTTACCACAGGGAATCTTCATACACTTCTCCCCTGGTAGATGTGGTGACAGTCTGCTAGTAGGGGACAGGACATAAGGACAAAGTGAAAGGATAGAGAAAAAGTCAAAAGAGCTTGGAAGTGGTGAGGAATGAATGGAGAAGAGACAGGAATGAAGACAGGAGATAAGCAGAGGAATGGAGTTAGTGGGAAGATCATGCTATGGGGAGAATTAAGTTTGGGAGTTGGAAAACATCAAAGTGAGGTAGAAAGGAGTGGGTGGGGGTTAAGAGACAGAGGTGGGAAGGAACTAAACCTAGCGGAGTAAGGAAGAAAAAGGAGAGGTTACAGGAGGAACAAAGGAGAAGCAGGTAAAACTACAGAGGGAAACTGGGCTTGAGAGAGCCCCCAACACACACAGGCCCAGCTCCAGTGGGGAGGGGAAGGGGCCACATCTGTGTTGGATTGATCTGGTTGGTGGCAGGCAGCAGGTCAGGTTTAGTAGGCGGTGCTGGTGGGGGAGAGAGGTCATTGCACTATTTTCAGCAAAAGCCCAACCCCCTCCCTACTCACCACAGCCTCCGCCTCTTCCACCTCCCCTGTCAGCCCCCCCACCCTCTCCCAACCCTAGCTGGAAGGCCTAGGGGCTGGAGGTTGGGCTGAGAGGGCAGGGGCCTCACTGTGTAGGGAGGAGAGACAAACTGAGGGGCTGGGCTTGGCTCCCTGAAGGGCAGGGGGCTGGGTTCCCAGGATGAAGCCTGGGGTGGGAAAGCCTGAGAGGGTAGAGGGAACTAGGGCAGGCACAGCAGCCTAGGAGAGGTGGGGGCTGGGGTCCAGGGTTGAGAGCTGGGGGAGGGGAGGCAGGGGGAGGGGAGCAGAGGCCATCTCTGCTGACAAACACCTCCCCCGATTAGCAGAGCACAAGTCTCTTATTAAAGCGGGTCCCTGGGGATTAGACTATAAAAGTCTCTTTTTGCTTTTCCCCTCTCTCCCTCCCCTCCCCTTTACTCCCCCTCCTGGTCTTAAGAGCTCAGCTAGCTCTTAAAGGGGACGTACAATACCTGGCTGGAGACCGTGTTCCCTAGTTACCCAAATACTGGAGTGGCACAGAGGTGGAAGTTGGCATGAGATTTCACCTGCTGGTTGCCCCCTACCAGACCTAACCTGCACTGCCCAAAACATGCATGCTGGAGTCCCTTCACCTCCTGCATCCTCATAACCAGAGCTAATTCGACTCTACTGCCTTCCGGTTAAGGGATGCTAGGCATAGTGAGGAGCCAGGGCAAGTCCACAGCTGGATCACCCATGCAGAAAAGCCTCGTACTACACCACACAGACCTGGGAGTATCCCTCTACCTCCATACTCTTCGTGCTTTTTCCAGCAAACTCTTAGTCAGAATTCCCATACTACTGTTTCCTAGAATCCCCACCCCCCACCCTTGCCCTCGGTCAGTCTCAGACTGACCCTAGCTTCCATAAGTAGAAGTCAGAAGAACAGAGGGAAGACTGAGGAACTCAAGACAAATCTCCATCCCTTCACACCCACACACACGACCCTTCCCACACACTGGAAATGGATCCAGTTAGTTTCCTGGTTCTTTGAGTTTTCCTTATAGTCCTGACCAAGTACTGTGGAGGGAGTTCTGCAGAAATATGGGTGGCAGTATCAGGCACTCCTCCCAGAAGCACACCTGAGTTTCTAGCCTCTCCTTAGGGATGGGCTACTAGGACTCCCCTCAGCCCCGGCTTTTTATGACCCATCTGCCAATAAACCCCCCCTCTTCTGTTCAAAGTCATAAAACCAAATGGGGGAAGGGGGACCTTGCCAAGCCACTGGGGAATAAGAGTGAGCCTGGTTCCCCGGTGTTGAAGAGTGGGGGGAGACCCATGGGGGAGGGGAAAGTCACCTGACCCTGGGGAGAGCTGGGGTGGGGGTGGTAGTATTGGCCAGGATTTTCCAGGCCATAAAATTTCAAAGTAGCTCATGTCTATTAACATGTTCATCTTCCGTTTGGCCGGGGGCTTGGATGCCTGGGACCCTAAGCGCCCCCCCATCTAGTTCTTTCTCTTAAGTCCAGTTGAGGGTTCAGTGAGTGAAAAAGGGGCGAAACACTAAGGTTTGAGTAGTCAAATGGTTGCCCTTAACACCTAGGGCAATGGAGTTGAATTCTCTGAGCCTGGTCGGTACCAAGAAGGCGCAGCTTTTCTGACCCCATGGCATACCCAGAGCGAGTCACACGGCTCAGGATGCAGAAAGCCGGCTGTGCTGCTAGGAGGGACACGGGGTGCTGGGACTGGAAAAGCAGCACTCAGTTCTCTGCAGTCGGGCGGGTGCGTTGCGGAACGCGGGTCGGGGAGTGGGTGCCAGGGCGGTGGGGAGGCAGAGGGCACTGCGGGTCAGCTGGGACTGTGGGGGTCCGGGCGCTGATTCTGTTCTCCAGCCTCCCCTTCAAGACCCTTCAGGACAGAGTCGCTGCCCAGTTCCCTTGGTCGCGGGTCCCAGCTTCCCTGGGCTCCTTCAACACTGGTCTTTCCGGCACAACGGGGAGAGGAGGCACTGTCTCACATCCCGCCCCGTTCGCCCCCTCCCACCTCCAGGAGCCCGGAGTGCACAGAACTCCGCCGCCCATCTTCACCGCTCGGGAAAAGTTCTGTGAAGTAGGCCCCGCTCCCCAATCCATCAAGTTTTCGAAGTAAAGGTTTCGGGCGGGGGCAGCCAGGAGCGCCCCGCTAGGAAGCGAGAGGCGCCCTTCCCAGAGCCGCGCCAGCACCGCACCGCTCGCGTCCCGCTGCCCACTTACTCTCCTGGGCCATGCTAATGACGGTCTCGGTGGTGGCGTGGTACTCGTCCTCCTCCAGGAAGTCTTCGGGCTGCAGCGCGTCGCCTTGGAAGTCATGCAGGTCCAGGATCTGCTGCAGCGGCGGCGCCTTGGGCAGCAGCTGCTTCACCACCTCGCGGCTGATGTTGGGCGCCTCCTTGAGCCGCAGTTTGCTCAGGATCTGCGACTTGATGCTCTCCAGGCGCAGCTCGCGGCTGTGCTGCCGCCACACGCACACGGGGCAGCCGTCCGGCTCGGGCGCCACGGACGGGGCCGACCGGCTGGCGCGCTCCCCCTCAACCCCAGCCCCGGCCCCGGCCCCAGCTCCGGCCCCGGCCCCGGCCCCGGCCGCCGCCGCCGCCGCCGCCGCCGCTGCCGCGGGGCCCTCGGCCGCCTCCCCCCGGGGCCGCAGCTCCAGGGCGAGGAGCAGGAAGCCCAGCAGCAGCGGGGCCGCGAGCACCATGCTGGAGGGGAGGGGAGGAGGACTGGGGGGCGGGGACGCCGGAGTCCCGCGGGGAGGGGGCGGAGGGAAGAGGGAGGGAGGAGGAGGGGGTCCGGGCGGCGCGGGATTGGGGGCTGCCCGGCCGAGGGGGGCCCGGGGGGGCCGGGGGCGGCGGGCGCGCGGGCGGGGCGGGCGGGCGGCCGGGGCGGGCGGCTGGGGGGGCCGAGCCCGGGCCAGGCCCTTTATAGCCCCGGCCCCCGTGTCGTCAGCGGCCGCGATTGGCTGCGGAGCCAACAAAAGAGGTAGCGCTGTCATCCGAGGCGAGAGAGGGAGCCGGAGAGAGCCGAGGAAGATGAGAGGGAGGGAGAGGGAACCCGGGCCCAGAGAAAGATGAGGAGACGAAGGGACCGAGAGCTAGGGGGGTGGGTACCGAGGGACAGTCCGGAGTCAGACTCAGGAGAGACAGGAAAAAGGGAAAGAGACAGATCCAGAGACCGAGATGGGACAAGGAGAGAAGGCGAGACAAAGAAGGGAAAAGAAGAATCAGAAGGGGAAAGACAGAGGGGCAGAGCCAGCAAAGAGACTACCAGAGAAGGGCAAAGACTGGGAGAACTACTGGGAGAGTTAGGCTGGAGACAGAGAACGAGAGGGAGGGAGAGACTGAGACCAGAGAACTAGACCTAGACGGGAGACTGAGTTCCACAGAGCAGACCAGGAGACATGGGGTTGGGGAGTAGACAGGTTGGGAACCGGGCAGAGGAACAAATGGGAGGAGACGAGTATCTTGGGAAAGAAAGGCGGTGGGGGGGGGCAGAGATCAGGAGACACCAAGAAACCCCTAAGGAAGCAGGTGCGCAGGATCACATGCGGTGAAGGAGGAGACTCCTGAGGGAAGGAATAACCATACAGTCACCTTTGGTGGGATCATGGCTGGGGGTGTGTGTGGGCGACTTAGTCCCAGAGGAGCCCCAGCTATCAGAGGTAATTGAAAAGTGTTTAGAGAAGCTCTGGAGGGAAGTATCGGGCTGGCTTATTAGAGAGATCAGGAAGATTCAGAAAGGGAGAGGCCAGGGACAACCTGTGAAGTTGCAGAGGGGATGGGAAACCCTGAGGTAGGAGGAAGACTTGCAGCTAGGAGGGCTGGGAGCTTGAAATTGGGCTGAAAGGGAGCAAAGGGAATCAGCAGGCTGGAAAAGGTGGGAGCAGGAGACCATGGTGGGGAGGAGCTGCAGGAGGCAAGGCTGGAGACAACCGTGCATGGAGAGGAATCTGTACTGCTAGATTTCTAGCTATGTCTTTAGATCTTGAGGGTCTTAGATTCTGAGAATGAAGCTACAGGGCTGAGGATGGGAGAGAAGTCTGCCCTCAGATACCTAAGCTGAAGGTGACAAATTGTAAAAGGAGAAACTCAGATGTGGAACCAGCCCTAGATATGAGGAATGACTCTGGGCATGGTCAGAGGACAGAGTGGAAAAGTGCCAATAAGTAAAATGCTTTGGGCTAGGCATGGTGGTGCACACCTGTAATCCCAGCACTCGGGAGGCTGAGGCAAGAGAGTCAGGATCGCCACCAGTTTGAGGCCACGCTGGACTTCATAGTGAGTTCAAGGCTAGTCTGCACTACATAGTAAGACTGTCTAAATCAATCAATAATCAAACTGTTTTAAAGGTATGTCTCTTCTGGGACATGTTTCTTCGGGCTCATTTCTTCTCCATCCTGAGTCCCTAGAGGTTACTAGACAAATTGAAAATATTTCAAGGGTCAGATCTTGCTCATTTCCTGGCACATACTGAGTAAATGGAGGTGCTTCATTATTGGGCATCTCGGATCAAATAGACAGGCACTGGTTTCCTCTCTGGAATTAGAACTCAATAAAATATTTTAGTGTTGCCTTGGAATAAGCTTAAAAACAGAGTTGAGGTGGAAAGCTGATGTGGAACAAGAGAAGAAACTGAAGGTCCAGGTGTGAGGTGAGAAAATTGCGTTCAGGTTAGAAAGAGTAACCTGGGAGCTTGGAGTAGGTGATCCATTCCCACAGAGAACAGAAAGTTAGACAGCAACAGGATGGAACAACAGCAATAACAACAAAAACCAAAAACTCAAGATAGATGGTTACCTTCCTTGCTTTGGACCAAGACATGGGTATCTCAGTATTTCCTTGTCTTTATCTCTAATATGGGGATCATATTACCTAATTCTCAAATGGTTGTGAGGATTACATACAAATCAATCAACAGAGGCCTTCATGGGCTTCTCTTCAAGATGCTTCTCCTTTCCTTCAGAGCTCCCAGAGCACTGATTGCCTTCACCGCATATTCTGGTGTGTCCTATCCTCCAAACATTTCTCTGATGTCCTTTCCTCAGCAAAATTGTAAACACTTTGAGACCAGAGGCAGTATCACCTATTTCTGCTCCTTTAGGGCAGGTAGCCCATCCTTCACGGCCTGTCAAACATGTATCTAGTGGCAGGTGCAAAAAGAAATCAAATGCAAAGACGCATAAGGCTCAGGTCCTTTTCTTAGGGAACACGAAGACCGGATGAGACCATAGGCAAGCAGTACCAGCTCCAAATTCCAGGCCACAGTGCCTCCATCTTGATGATGACCTAGGATATTTTTCTCCCCTGAAATGTGCTCCACCTTGGAGTTTTTCATTCAGTGAATGACAATCATCCAGGCTAGATTACCTGAATGTTGCTTTCCAATCTCCTGGTTCTTTCATCATCTTTGTATTGTTGTGTGGTTTATTTCTTCTTTCTAGAACAACTGCCTGGCTCAAGGTAGAACTCATGGCAGAGCACATAGTTAACATATGAAGATCCAGGTTTGATCCCCAGCAAGCAACTCCCACTCCCCAATCTTTTGGCTAAATTGGTTTTTTTTAGATAGAATCTTACTGTATAGTTCAAACTGGCCTTGAACTCACTATGCAGCCCAGGCTGGTTCTGAACTTGTGGCCCTCCTCCTGCCTTAGCCTCCCAAATACTGGGATTACAGCCATGCACCACTATGCCCAGCCTCTTGGCTAAATTTCCTCTTTTCTTTGTGCCTCAGTATAGATGAGATTTTAGATATACCATCCAGGAGTCCTTCCCTGACATTAGCTTTTTGATTAGAACTCGGCTGTCTGGCTTCAGGTCCCAGCAACTTCTTCCTTTTGGTTGTGTGAGCTCAAAAAAATTATTTTTATTATTATTATTTTTTGTCTTTTTGAGACAGAGTCTCACTATGCAAGGTTGACTTTGGGCTCACTTTGTAGCCCAGGCTGGTCTTGAACTTGCAGTGATCCTCCTGCTTCAGCTTCCTGTGTGCTGGGATTACACGTGTGCACCACCACAACTGGCTTGAGACAAATTATTAAATCATCTTATACCTCAGATTCTTCATTTGTAAAACAGATGTAAAATATTGTATCCATTTCATGGGGCTGTGAGGATTAAATCCAAATACACCATTCTTTTTTGGGGAGCAACTTACCGGACATTGAACTCAGGACCTTGTACTTGCCATGCAGGCGCTTGTGCCAACACATCATTCTTTCTTTTCCTCTTCCTCCTGCTTTTCTGTTCCACTAAGAATTGAACCTAGGGTTTTCACACTGAAATATATCCCCACCCTTTTTATTTTTTTATTTTTATTTTTAATTTTTTGGCACCAGGGATCGAACTCACAACCTTGCGCCTGCCAGGCAGGCACTTAAGCCACTGAGCCAAACTCTCAGCCCTAAATTTCTGAGGCAGGGTCGCACTGTGTAGCTCAGGCCAGCCTTGCGCTCGCATTGCAGCCCAAGCGGGCCTCGAACTCACAACGCTCCTCTTATCTCAGCCTCCCGAGTGCTGGGATTAAAGGCGTGCGACACCACACACGGCTTTTATTTTTATTTTCATATAAGGTCTTGCTAGGTCACTGAATTGCCCAGGCTGTTCTCAAATTTGTAATCTTCCTACCTCAGCCTCCCAGAATCCTGTGATTACAGACAGGCGCACTGCCACTCCCAGTTTTGACACACCATTCTAAATGCATTAGTCATTTGCCTCACTGAAATGTATAACCTTCAGGGTGAGACCCTATAGAGCAGGAAATTTTTCATCAGTTTTTCTCAGCTGCCTTGAGAAAAGAATGAACACACAGGTGTGGAGGTGCACTCTTGTAATCCCAGCTGCTCAGGAGGTTGAGGCAGAAGGATTGAAAATTTGAAGCCAGACAGGTTATGTTACCTGGGTTCAGTGCCAGTATGGGAGTGGGGAAGGGGCTTTTGATAAGTGCACCAAGTCAGACAGAGCTAGATTTTGCTAAGAGCACCTAGTCAGAGGTGGGTGGGGAAGAGAAAATTGTATTTTTGTGTCCATGAGTTGTTACTCTCGTCTGTCTGCCAAATACCAGGAAGTTAACACAAGGAACAATTTGTGAGATGGAAAGGGTTTCCATCTGGCTTTTTCCGCAGTTTCTAGGATTAAAGGCAATCCAACAGGTAGGCAAGACTGCCATCTGGCGGTTTAAAAAACCCCACCGTGGGCTTTCCGCTCATACTTTACACTTTATTTTTCATTTCAGATTTCTAGTCTGAGAAGTGTCTGGTGATAGATCCCAGGACCTCACACATGCTAGGGAAGCACTCTCCCTCTGAGTTACGTGCTCAGCCCAGAAAATTCTGGATCATATTGTACTAAACATTGTCCTTTCTTTAATCCCTTCTAGATTTTGTCTCGAGGTCCCTTGGCTTGATCCTGGTGGGTTTCCCCGATTTGCAGGAACTAAACCTGAGAAGGTTTCTTCTAGGAGCTTCAGGACTCCAGTTGCCCCAGACCCAGTTCCGAGGGGAATAGTTTTACAGAGAAGGAACTGGAAGAGAGCTTGACATTAAGATCTTCACTCATCCCGGTGCATGCTGTGGCTTGGGGTCCCGCCCACTGTCCTGGTCTCCCAGGCAACTGTCTTCCTGCCGGCGGTGCCCCTTTCCCGGCGTTACCCAGGCAACCTTCAGGCCTGCCTCCTTCAAGGTCCTGACTGGTTCGTAGCAAATGTGGGTCGGGGCCTATGGGAGGCATTTAGATTTGAAGGATGTGCGCTGCGGGGGAGGAGGCAGTGTTCCAGGGGGAGGGGGTGAAGTTCAGGACCTCCGGGAGAGGGGACATGGGGTGCTGGCGTGGTGTCCTTAGGTAGAGAGTTTACTACCCTCTTGGGAAGCCCGACGCCCAGGTTCGAGTCCAGCGACGCCTGGGCCACTCTCAGAGGCGCTGCTGCTAGAATCGGGGAAGCACTGCAGGGAGAGCTATTTTCTGTCCTCTCCAGAGAGGATGCCCAGTCCTATCTCCTTTCCCTTTTTGCTCCCAAAGACCTTATTTTGAGGGTCAATTTTGAGGGTCAGTGGATTCACTCCTTGGCACTGTGGGGGCTTTCTCAGGAGGGGAAGGGTGGGCTGGTGAGGTGGTAGAAGCCTCCCTAGAGACCCCCATGTGTCTTCCGGGTCTGGGGAGGTGTTCTGGGGCAGGGGTAGTAAGAATGTTGGTAAAATAGACCCTTCCCAGGCTTCCTACCCACAAACCCTGCAGCGCCCGCCCAAGAGGCTCTCACTGTATAATTACCATCCTCTTCCACACCATATTCTAAACCCTGTAATCATCTTCCCTGGGTCTCTTGCCAGCCCTGTTAACCTCTTTACCCCCAAGGCCCTCTAAAAGAAGCTGGGAGAAGAGAGCCAAAGAATTTGTATTTGGGGCTATCGTGGTAATAGTGGAAGTGTGATGCGACTGCTAGGGGACTTTAAACGTTATTTGGGGTCACTTCGTCCTTTGCTTTGGCCTCCCGGGAAAATTACTCTCCGCCTCTAATCAGTCTCCTCTCACCCTCTTAAAGAGGGAACGAAGCCCTAACTCCCCCGGGACAAGCTCTTTCCTCCCTTCACTTTTGCTTTCCCAGGCCTTCCCACCTCTTTCCTGCCTTTCTCACCTATTGCGTCCTCTCGGTCCAAGGTGGGCTCCTTACTGTAGGTTCTGGTGGGGGCGGTGGCCACAGCCGATTGCGCTTCCCAGAAGTGCCAGCAGGAGGCGTCATATTCCAGTTGCTGGTCAAGGAAAAGGAAGGGTGTGAGCACAATGTTTGCTTCTTCAGGGACATCCTGGCAGATGGGCAGATCCCGGAGGTGACAAAGCTTGCCCCCCCAGGGCCAGGTGAGGGAAGCTGGAAACAGCAGAGAGCAGCTGGAGGTGGAAGTGTTGGGAGGAAATCCAATCAGAGGGAAGTTAAAAGAGAATATAGGGCAGTGAAGATCGAAGTTGTGGCCAGATGAGGACGTGTGCACCGGTGCACACACCTTATGTATACAGTCATGGTGAGTGTGCAGGGACCGCCCAAGAGTCTGGCTAAGGTCGAGGATGGGAGCCAGGTTTCTCAATACCTCCTGCATTCCCCCTCCTGTGTTAGGCCGTCTTCAGCATTCAGGGCTTCTCTTTGCTACAGCCTTTACCACACTCTGCCCCCCAATATTGGGATTGAACCCAGGACCTTTGCACTGAGCTACATTTTCAGACTTTTTTGAAAGGTTGTGTGTGTGAGTGTGTGTGTGTGTCTTTTTGAGACAGGGCCTCACTATGTAGTTCAGGCTGGCCTTGAGCTCACTTTGTAGCCCAGGCTGGTCTCCAATTTGCAACGATCCTCCTGCTTCAGCCTCCCAAGTCCTGGGATTAAAGGCGTGCACCACCACACCCGGGTTTTTTTTTTTTTTTTAATTGAGACAGGCTGGTCTAAAACTCACAGTGATCCTTGTGCCTCAGTCTGCCAAGTGCCCAGATTACAGGATGCCCCAGCACACCTGAATTAAGGTTGTAAGCATTTTTAAAGGCAGGAGCATGTGTTATACTCATCTTCATGTAGTTCTAGTGCCTGGCATGGTTAGGCTTCCAATACATGGATGAATAAGTGAATGAACTCTTCCTCAGTTCCTGCCTCGGCCTTTCAATTCTAAGGAGCAGACATGTGAGGTAACCACCCGACTTCTAGCATCACAGCTTTCTCATTTCCCCCACATTTGCTTCTGTTCCACCTCAGTGGGAACCTTAGGAGTGAGGCTCTGTGCCTTGGGTGAACACTGCTCTGCTCCTGCACCTGGCAGTCGGATTCTAGCCCAGCTGATGAGCAGGGAGCCTGAGGCTGGTTAGGATCCTACCCAGAGTCTCGGAGCTGCCCACCCTGCCTACTCCCCAGCTGTGCGTTTGTTTGAATCTGTCTCTTTGTTAATGGAAGTGACAGGAGCCAGGAAGATGGGGGAATGCAGGATCAGAGGTCAAGGGCTGGGGGCCCAGAACTAGTGAGGAATGGAGATGGGTGTGAGGAGCTTCTGGTGGGGCTCGGTTAGGGTGGCAGGGGGGTTTGGAATAGGAACTGGGCCTCTAGGGCTTGAACTGAGGGTTCAGGCCAATGCCAAGGTGGGTGGGAGGGGCAGAAAGAGGCTGGTTTGGCCCTCCCAATCTGTACATTGGCTACCTTTGTTGGGATGTCTGGGTTCTTCTCAAAGTCCAGATCCTTCTTAGTTCCATGAGTCTCAATACAGTATGATCAAGTGGAATCATTTTTTTTAGGACCTGTGGATCCAAAACAGGGCTTTGTGCATGTTAGGCAAGGACATACTATTGAGTTATAGCCCCAGACTAAGCCTTATCTTTATTTATTTATTTATTTATTTTGTGGCACCAGGGATTGAACTCACAACCTTGCGCCTTGTCAGACAGGCGCTTAAGTCACTGAGCCAAACTCCTGGCCCTGCTTTTTTTATTTTTATTATTTATTTATTTATTTCTTTTGCAGCACTGGGGATCAAACATGCCAACTTCGCGCCTGCCAGACAGGCACTTAAGCCACTGAGCCAAACTCCCAGCCGTGATTTTTTGAGGCAGGGTCGCACTATGTAGCTCAGGCCAGCCTTGCACTTGTGTTGCAGCCCAAGCCGGCCTCGAACTCACAACGCTCCTCCTACCTCAGCCTCCCAAGTGCTGGGATTAAAGGCATGCACCATCACGCCTGACTTCTT